>PPHD01019061.1:0-14271 GCA_002909625.1 Bambusicola thoracicus | reverse complement strand
CCCCACCCCCCCCACCCCCCATTTAAAACACAGAAATATCTATTCATCTTGTTTTTCTCTTTTTTCCTCAAAATAATTGTTTAGAAAATTTCTAGGTAGTTGATACCAATTGTGTAAACAGTTTTGTGCCATCTGTGAGAATTTTTTAAAAATAATTTTTTTATGCATTTGGAATCTGTATATCCTCAAGGTTGAAGGCTGCCACTTCTGGTAAAAAGGATCAACCAAATCTGCACTGAAATGACTGTTAAATGTCCCTACTGAGTCCTGCGTCAGTCTCAGTGAGTCACACTTTAATACTCAGAACTCTTTGGTTTAGAACCTAAGAATAGGATTGATAAAGGTCTGTAATTTCCTTCAAAAGCTCTTCCAGTTTTCCTGGTACGAGGTCAGAGCCTAGTACAAGATATTGCAACCTTTTTTGACTCCTTCTTTCACACACTTGTGCTTCAGAGCCAATTATGATTTTTTTTTTTTTTAATTTAATGTTTGCCATACGGTAGTCAGTGTAGATTATAATACTTGTGTTTCTTCATAACTATGATCTGACATAATTTTGAGCCAAAAAAAACCAAACCCTGCAGCTCTTACATCAACTACTGAAGAGCATGGTTTCAAAATCAGATATTAAAGAATAGAGGGAGCCAAGATTCATAATTGAAAGATAATGACAGAGGCATTCATCTGTGAAGTGTATGTGTGTTTTCAATTAGTTGCAAATGTTCTTTATACAGCTCAATATATGAGACACATTAGTTTGTAAAACCCACACAGCCTTTCAAACAACAGATACTCTTTAGGACAACCTAGAGTATGTGAAACTGAGGAAAATACATGAAGAAATAGAAGTGAGAAGAGGAAAACTCAGTGTATACTAGCTATTATGATGAAAAAAGGTTCAGTGAAACACAGTTACTTTTCAACTATCAAACTTATGAATATGCACAGCACTTTCTCAAACGTGCAGGATACTTTTACATCTACTGTGTTCTTGATCAACTTTATCTATACAACCCTATTCTACATACAAGGAAGTTAGGGTTCTACTGCGGTCAAGACCAACCCTCTTTTTTGAAGTGTAATACCCCAAGGGAGTCAAAAACAAGTGCTGAAGTTTAGACGGTAGATGTGCAAGTGAAAAATAAATGTCATACCTGCTCTCTTTGTAAAATCAGTTGTGTCCCACCATCAGGGAATTCCTTTTCTCTTTGTGTGGTTGTGTCTCAGCATTCACTCCTTTTGTACATCATTTACCACTACCAGTGCTGTGAGCTACACCAGCATATATGGAATATGTAGCATGTTTTGAATGAAAGCTCTCCCTGTTAACTTTAACAATGCCAATTGTTCTAAACCCCCAGCGCTCTGCTCTTGCCTTTGGTAGCTAGAAACAACATTGCTGGCTGCAGTGAGAAAGAGTTTTGAATAAACATTAGGCAGACAGCAAACTTCTATATATATAATCATGAAATGAATTTGTATTTTAAACATTGGAAAGTTTTAACATTGTTTACTTTGAGTGTCAAAATTAGAAGGCTACTTAATAAACTGACAAAAATTGTCTAAGTAAACACCACTTTCATACTAAACACCAGTAGAAAGAGTTAAGCACTCCTGATTCAAGATATCGCTGCACTACATGGATAAGTTTGAACTCAGATTGGAAGGCTCACACTCAAGAGGTTCTCACAGTGTAGATACATTGCAGACAACAATTCCATCATGGGGTCCTTCTGTAGAAGCAATTTTTTCCCTTTCAAATTACTTCCTGATATCATAACACCTCTGGTACAAATCTGCATCACTCAATCTTAAGAAGTGTTGTGCATGAAGAAACTTCCTGATGCATAGAGAGCTCTGAATCATCTCTCACCATGCTGTCCAAGCAAGCTGTCAGTGGCTGCTTTGACAACAATAAAAATATCTGAAATCTATAAGAAAGATGGCATAAGGATCTCTGTGTTCTGTTTTGAAGTCACATGTATTCAAAGCTAAGATAGCAGAGTAATTCCGCAGTTTCTGTTCTGTCCTTGACATTAGGAGTTTCTGGAGCCATCCATACATAGGAATTTAAAACACATTTTTTGGAAGACAAGGTCACAGAAGTGTGAGGAGCAATTCCTAAAATTAGATGCTCACAATCACCCTGCCATCACAGGTGTTCAGAATGTGTTTCTGTCTAGACCAATCTAACCCCACATGGGTTTGGTGACTATTAATACAATTAGGATGTATAATTTATATCCAATTATTAAAATAACTATACACTTTCCCCCATCTGTAGTATTTCCAAGCTTTATTGCCATTCACCAATCTCATTTAATCTGAGTAGTACTCCCTAATATACCAATTTTTGTACAGTAAAACAACTTTTCTGACTTTACAGGTGTTGATATTAGTGGATAGGATAGTTGAGTAGTCTTCTGTACATTCTCAGGCATTGTGCCAATTCAGGACAGAGAGAAACATGCTTCTGGGGGTTCGTGTGCTCCCTTACAAAATCTCTTTTTAGTGTTTCAAAGCCTAGAAAGTATGGTGAGCACAGTTTGTTTCATAGTATGTTATTTCCCTGATTTTCACTCAAATGAAGAATGATTATTTAACTCCAGCAGTTCTTTATTGCATTTAAGTGGTTTTAGGTTTATTACAGAGGGTATAGATATTAAGAACATCTGCCAAAGATATTTTGTATTTCTTCTATGTGGAAAATAAATAAATAAAAATAACAAACATTGTGTGATTCAGATCAGATTGTTGGATCAGATGAGCATTTACTACACAAGATCATTCTTTTGACACCAGTGGTAATAAGAGGAAGGAAAAAGTCTTTTCAAACATGATAGTTATTTGTTTATCCACACCCATTATTGGATAATGGATATGGATATTTCCAGCTTACTGCACAGATACAGTTCAGTTTGTTTTTAAAAGTTACTGCCTTTGGCAATGGCTTACAAAGAATCTGGACCTTGGATTTACTCCCTAAGAAAATTCTCGTGGAAGAATGTCTAAAAGGACTTTTTTTTTTCTTTTCCTCTGAACACTAATAGAGGTGATCAGCATCCTTTAGCTATTATAGGCTGCAGGATTTGTTTTATTTAAACTTCAACTTTTCTGTGTGAACTAAGCATATACACTTTACATTCATATTTTATACCATTTATACTACAGTTTTTTTTTTTTTCTTGTGAGTATTGACCAATCATCTCTAAAACATATTTATATTGCAGCAAGTAAAGCACCATAAGCCAGAACCATTACAGTGAAAAATGCTCATACATACAGGAAGGCACATTCTAGCTTTCAGCAGTTTGCAGGAAAAATAAAATTTAAAAAACGGACAAGGCAGATTACAGTGAACATTTTATTTCCAAAAATTTGGTAATAAATATCCATAGGAATACTCATAAAGTAAAAAACTCCAAATAACAACATTTTAAATTTGGTTTGGAAATAACATTTCTGAACCACAAGGTGTTACTGACTCAGAAAGGAATTGAGATTGGACTTCTGAAGCCTGCAGTAGAACCATGTGGCTTTGACTGCTGAATGTCAGTTGACACATGAACAAATGAAAATACCTAGGAGACTCTTGTCTCACATATAAGACAGCCAATTTCCATGCTCTATCTCAATTTCATAGACTAATAGTGGACACAGTATAGTTAGAAACATGTTTAAATGCTGTCGGTCTGTCTCAGTTTGTACTTAAATCCTGAATATGTTCGAAAGCACATTATAAAAATAAACAAATACATTCAAAAGATGTGGGCTCAGGTAGGCAATCTATTTATATGTACAACTTTACTTTTCCTCAAATTGTAAACCATGACTGAGGTATAGAGTTCCTCACTGATCTTCAGTTTCTGAAGTGTCTGCAGTCAAATGGGCAGAGGGACTACTCTGGTGGAAGAAAACAAATGCTTACTTGCACTTCATTGCTTCCTTTCTTATGATTGTTTTAATTTATAAAGTTGCAACTTTGTTAGAAGTCTTTTTTAATTCTTCTTTTCAGAGGTAAGAGATTCATTTCAGATTCAGAATGTGATTAAAGTCCATT
Organism: Bambusicola thoracicus; assembly: GCA_002909625.1. Lineage (NCBI taxonomy): Eukaryota > Metazoa > Chordata > Aves > Galliformes > Phasianidae > Bambusicola > Bambusicola thoracicus. The sequence continues at coordinate 10,211 of PPHD01019061.1, read as the reverse complement.
GATTTGGAGGAATTTGAGTGGTAAGAGGCAAATACTAAAGGTTTTCACTGCAGAGCTGCTCTGTGCTTCTATAAGTGAATACTGGTTCCAATGATTTCATTTGCATGGCCTTAGCAAAACAGAAGCACTGGTAAAAAGAGGAGAGGTTATCTGTAAACAAAGATCTGAAATACACACTGGCATTTTCCTCACATTTTTATAAATAAATACATATTATTTAATTATAATTAATTATAAATAAATTTAGCAATTTAATAAAACTCCTATTACGCAGATTCTGGTTGCTTAACATGGCAGGTACAGATGTCTGTGTGGTAACCACTATAGAAAATATGGTTTGCTGTTTTATTTATTTATTTATTTATTTATTCCTTCAATCAGTCAATCAACCAACCAGCCAACTGGAAGCTATTTTTATCCTCTGTAGTGTCTAAAAGAGAATCCCAGGTAATCACATGAAAAGATTCTGATCATTGAAACTAAAGTTTATGGGGAGGCTGGGTGTCAACATGAATACTTTCCTGCTTTCTTTATGATCTTTAAAGCTAAAGAATTACTTTGGCCGTTTGTGGCTTTAAATTTGCATTGCCAGATGAAGGAGATTTTTTTTTTCTTTTTTTCTTTTTGTTCAAACCCAAAATTGTTCTGTGAAATGTTTAGGAACAGAAGACTGAGCCTGGCTTTATCAAAACTAAGATATGATTTCCCTCACTTATTTCTTTAATAGAGACATCAATCTCCTTGTCGTGATTTCATTACTATACATATATTGCTTTTTCTTTGCTTTTTTTTTGCTTTTTTTTTTCTTTTTTTTCCCCAGGCTTATTTATTCTTATTTTACACTGAGGGAAACTAATAAACAACCAAGCAAGCAAACCAAACCAAAAGAAGCATTAAACAGCACATGAGGAATTACAACCTGCTTCTTCTGAAGTGAAATACTAAATGCAAGTTGTCGCAGCAGGGAGTATGCTGTATTTAAACGCACAGTGAACACTGAAATACTCATTTTCTTGTGCTATTTGTAAGCATCTCTCCTTTTTCTTTTCTTTTTTTCTTTTTTTTTCCCAAATCTGTTTATTCTACTACATTGTATATAAGGTACTGGAAAAGTTTTCAGTTTTACATAGCATAACATGTGCAAGACTTGCTCCTACAGGCAGTTTAAATACAGTAAAAAACAAGAGAGCAGCAAACAGCTGCTGCCATCATAGCTAATGCTACCTTGGACACAGAAATGTTAAATCGTTGAGCTGGTTTAAGCTAAGGTGGTCTTAGCAGCACCAGTGTTTTGATTGTTGCTGAGGAATAGAATATGCTTAGGGACAGACCATGTCACTCCATGTGGAAAAGCCACTGCCTTTATGTTGCTATGGGAAGGGATAAGTTGGAGACAGGAGAGCTTCCCTGAATTAGGACAGGGTTATTCAATACCACATGACATCATGAGGCAGGCCATTGGTTTGTGGGTGGGAGTTGGCTGTGGGTGGGCTGTTGTTCAAGTATTGGTGAAATACTGCATTGTTGGCTGGGTGTCAGTTGGTGATTAGTTCATAGAATGGCTTGGGTTGGAAGGGCCCTCAAAGCCCACCCAGCCCCACCCCATGCCCCCCACCAGCTCAGTTGCCCAGGGCCCCATCCAACCTGGCCTTGAGTGCCTCCAGGGATGGGGCACCACAGCTTCTCTGGGCAGCTGTGCCAGTGCCTCATCATCCTCTGAGTTAAAAATTTTCTCCTGACATCTAATCTAAATCTCCTGTCCTTTAGTTTAAAAACATTTGCCCTTGTCTTACCACTATCTGCCTGTCTAAAATGTTGGTGTTTTTCTGTTTATAAGCTCTTTTCAAGTACTAGAAGACCACAGTGAATTCTCCCAGAGCGTCTCATCTGCAGGCTGAACAAGCCCAGATCCCTCAGTCCTTTTCTGTAGGAGAAGTGCTTCAGTCCTGTGAATATCTTCATGGCTCTCCTTTGGACCCACTCCTGCAGCTCCATTTCCTTATGCTGCGGGCCCCAGGCCTGGATGCAGTACTCCATACCAAGCCTTACAAGGGCAGAGTAGAGAAGTACCGTCACCTCCCTTGCCCTGCAGCCACCCCTCTTCTGATGCACCCTTCTTTTTGGTTGCTCTCAAGGAGTTCTTCTCCCAGGTTGCACATGTATCTGTGATTGCTAAAGTTGTAGTGTTAGCTGGGTGTCAGGACAGCAGGTCACAAGTAGTTGCATGATGAAAAAAAAATATATATAGAGAGAGAGAGAATCATTGCATAGTTGTCTTTCTTGTCTGTTTTCTTTTTCTGTCTCATTAAATACTTTTTATCCTGTCCCACAAGTTCTATTTTGTTTTCAGCTCTCTCTCTCGTTCTCTCTGGAGTGTAAGCACACAGTTGTGTGGTGTGAAGCTGCCTACTGGGTTAAACCACAGCAGCACTTTGTACCTACACTTTCTGTCTTTTTATTGGATTTAGTGGTTCATGGATCATTGTTTTCCTTTATTTGATTTATCATTCAGATATCCCAGATTACTCAGGTTCTGCATGCACCCTATGCTAATGCAAAATGATGGGCTCTTGGAAACTTTCATCATGTTTCATAGAATTATAGAATGGTTTGAGTTGAAAGGAACCAATGCCCCTGCCATAGGCAGGGACACTTCCCACTATACCAGGTTGCACAAAGTCCCATCCAGTCTGGTCTGTAAAAACTCCAGGGATGGAGCATCCACAGCTTCTCTGGGGAACTGTTCCAGTGCCTCGGAGTGAAGAATTTGTTCTTAATATTTAATTGATATCTAGCTTCTTTTATTAAAAAAAAAAAACAACAACAAAAAAAAAAAAAAAAAAAAAAAAAAAATTGTTCTGTCAGTGTAGACCCTCAAAAAAAGCCCCTTCCAAGTAATGAAAAGCTGCAATTAATCTTTCCAGAGATTTCTCAAGATTGAGCAATCCCAGCTCTCTCAGTCTCTTTTCATAGAAGTGCTCCATAAAATGTTCTGTTTTAAACAACAGTTTTGCCTCAAATTCAATTTGATGGGTTTGGGTGGGTTTGGTTTTTTTGTTTGTTTGTTTCTTTGTTTGCTGTTTGCTTGTTTTCTGATTGAATTTTCATTAATATTTTTAGAAACGTTTCATCTCTGTCTTTTTCTATTCTAATCACTCTTAAATAAGGTTAGAAATGACTATTAACTATTTAATAATAAGTAGCAAATAAATTAAAACAGTTAAGCCTCTGCAGCACCTGCCCATTTGAAACTTGTATATTAGAAGACTGTACTCAAGTACATCTGTCTTAAGGAAACCTATCATCTCAATAAGCAACAGTTTATTCATGCATCTCGTAGAAGTCAGTTATGCCATCTGAATAAATGCTGTTAATAACTTTAAACATATAGCCTAAGAGAAGAGAATATCATAGTCTCATGGATTAGAAAAGATCTACGCAACATTTTTGCCTCATATTCAATTTGATGGGTTTGGGTGGTTTTGTTTGTTTGTTTGCTGTTTGCCTGTTTTCTCATGGAATTCTCATTAATGTTTTTGGAAACGTTTCATCTCACACATAGAAAGCTTCATAACATTATTAATTTTTTCTTTTGAATTTCAGAGGCAATTATCACCATTTTCTATTTGACAGTGTTAGGGAAGTCCTCATACTATACCATCATGCTCTCACTTTATATTCCTCTTCACCCCTATTGTTTATGCTGTCTTCAAGGTAACAAGCAATCTCCTCTCTATGCTCCATTTATTGGTAAGTTAGGCTGCTAGTGACAATCTCAGAAACAATAATTAGTCAGCTCAGATATTCTTAACAAAGAGAACTTCGCTTGATGGGGCATAAGTTCTTCATAGCTTTTGAGTATCTGTAAAAAAAAAACTTTTAAAAGTGATTTCTTCTGATTTCCATGAAAAAGAAACAATAAAGATGAAAATGTTCTTATTTCTCTTTCTTGTGCTACATTTTCTCAAATGTGATAAGATTTCAAGCACATCGGACTTTACCTAGCTCTGCAAATCCACTTTGTTTTATGAAGTTTACAGAACGAGTGCGATGATTTATAAAATACTTTGAAAATCCTGTTAGTGATAGATTTTATTTTGCATTTGTCAAGGAGGATAACATTTCCTACTAACAGATACAAGTGTTTTGTTCATACAAGTATGTATCAAAGCTAATTCCTTCAGCTGCTAATTACATACCTCCTTGCCTCCCCAGTATTAGGAAGCATGTGCCTGTTATATGAGTTTTATGGAAGCAGTATTTTCAGCATCCTAGCATTTTCAGTTATATTCCTGCTAGTTTAAGCTGAGGCCAACAAGCCTGTTTACAGTTATCTCCTCCTGTTAAGAGGATACTCATACTTCTGGTAAATTTTTTGATAGAAAGTAGCCATGTCTTGCATAGTTACACACAGGTCATCCTGGAATTCTTCAGAATAAGCATTCTCTAGTTGATGGTAATGTGTGAAAGTAATGAAACACCTTTTAATAGTCCCTCAGTTTCCAAGCACTGAAGAGTTAGAAATGAATAGTTCTTGTTTTATCTCACATCTATTTAATTATGTTTATTAAGAATTGCAGTTCACTGCTGTAGTTACATTAGAATGCATTCTCTGGGGGCCTTTTACTGTTTTAAATGTAGTTGTAAACACCCACTGAATTTTCACTCAGCCCTAGTGGAACTTAAAAGGTGCAATATGGGTCTCAGCATCTCAGCAGTGATATTATTTGTGTATGCTCCATAACAGCAATAGGAACTCTGCAGGAGTGGGTTGCAATGCTCAAAGCTGGTCAAAGTTCTTTGTAGATTTGTAGAGGGAAAAACTACCAACAAATGCAGAGCAAGGTGAACCTCATTTGAACCCTATACTCCCTACTGTCAAGTATTCCAATAGTTTTCTGAAGTTTGAGGTTTCCTGCTAGGTAAAAGGGAAATCACCTATAATTTTCTCCTCACATAAAACAGAAAGGACGTGTCATGCAAAATTTCCTGCAGATGAACTTCAGAAATCGTGAACTTATGATTGCAAATACTGATTGAGCTCTTTCTTATAAGTTTGATATTTACTCCTGACACATTTTTCATAGATGTAATGGAAAGGAGTGGAATTCTCAAAGCATTTTTGGTGATCAGAATGTTTTGTTTATAGATTTTCCTGAAATATTCATTCACTTACTCCTGCTAGAAAACTATCTTGCATCTAACAAATGTTTTTGAGCAACTCAGCTGTCTAAACACACAGAATGATCACAGCCAGCAGTATCCCATAAGTCTGTATTTTTGTATCCCATTTTTGCCTGTATTTTCTATGCACCCATAAAGCAACTTGCAGTTTTTCTTTGTTGAACAGAAGCCAGAATGTAAGTACAAACTGAGATTTCAGTCCTTCCTAAGATATGAAATTTTAGAGGATAAAAATATTTGTAAGATGCTTTATTTCATAAGAACACTTCAGTAGATGAAAATAACCACAATCAAGAAACAAACAAGGAAATAGGGAGGCGTGCCTTGAATGCAATAATTCTTCAGAGTGCAAATACAATGAAAGATCAGATTTCTCTTTTTTTCAATTCTCCGCCCTTCTTTGTCTTTTTCTTGTTGTTTTTGTTGTTGTTGCTGTGGTTTTCAAATTGCAGCAGATGAACATATATAAATGATCTTAATTTTTAAAATAATTATAAAGGTGGTAATCAGCATCGGTTCAGTATATTATTGAGCCTAAAGAAAACCAAACTTGTGATTTGCTGATGCCATAACTTTGGTGCAATTTGTTCAGCTTTGAAGGAAAAGATATCAGATATTACACCATTTGATAGCACTGGAGGTGGAGGGAGATCAAACAAATTTGTAGGCTCTCAGACTCTCTTCTTCAGATGGTAGGAAGAAAGAGCACAGTGTCCTTGTAACTGTCCAGAATTTCCACCAAAGTGAGACAAGAAATATGTAGGTCACCTTAGTACAGAATCAGAAATGAAGAACCCACCATTGTCAGAGTTATGTATTATTAAAAGACACAGTCTCTATGTGTAGCAGATAGACCAACTTTTTTTGCATTTTTTTTTACTAGGAAACCATTGTTATGCCTCCAACATGTGAGCCTATTTGTCCCTTAGTCTTATGGTTTATTCCAGAACAAAATTACAGTCTCATAAACAGTGTACTGGTATTCTAACTATGTAATTAGACTTCAGTATGAAATATTGTAGACTGTTATTAAGAAGTGATTGTTTTGTTTAATTGTTGATTATAAAATAATATTAAATATGCATTGATAAAACTATTAGAAGAAAAACACTGCAAAGATATGTAAAAATAATATACATTTTATAATTATTAAGCATAAATATGGGCTTCTGTAATTTAATAAATCTCGCTAAGTGTTTGGTCTTTTTTCTTTGACTATATCATAGGCTGTTGCAGCTCCATTAAGAAAACATGCTTTTGTAAATACTTGAGGTAATCTCATTTTCTGGGCCCTCCCTAGAAAATATTCTGCTTCAATTTTTTGATACCAGACTATCATCTTGTATATTGTGAAGACTTTAAGGCCAGATAACCTTCAGAATGTGAGGAATGAAGCCAAAATGTTTGAAAAATTTCTCTATGCGCAAATATTTACCTTTAGTTAACTGAGAATACTCCAACAGTTAACTTAATTAAGATTTTAACCTTCTTAATATTTCTTAGACTTAATTAGAAAATAATTTTTTTATTTATTATTATTATTTCTTAATCCAGAAAATACAGAGATTGAGAGAAGACCAGAGCAAAAATTATCCTGGATGTTTAATTTATGCTTTTTTTCTACAAAGAGTGAGTCTCCTTCCTTTTCTTTCCTTATTGCTCTGCTCCTATTTGTTAACTGCCTTACTTTAAAATTTACAAAAATATATTTCCTTCCCACACCCAAATTTGAAGTTTTAACTAACTGTTCATCAGGAAGTTTGCATGCTAATAATTTACTGCCTTTTCAGTAAATTGTGAGCTTCTTCTTTTGGATTAAATTTGGCTATACATTGTATCAGTAATCTCACAGAATATTAGTAGAAAATTAATGTGTATGTTAAGTGTGCAGATACGGAAGCAGTTTTATTGACAGATATAATAGGAATTGAACCAGTGAGATCAGGAACTAAACATATAAACTTATATTTCTATTAAAATATTCAACAGACTATTACTGGGGGCTATGGGAATTTACTTCCTACGTGTGATGGCTCTGAATAATACTTATAATTTGCTCTTACTAGAGGATTCCATATTCCCATTACTTAAAAAAGCTCAAAAAAAAAAAAAAAAAAAAAAAAAAGGAAAATATATCTGTAGCAACTATACTTCTTAGGGTATATATGGGAAATTATGTGTGGACACTTAAATTTATAAGGTTAAAATTGATGTTGAATTTGACCTTGATTTTGTAACTATACGTTCTTCAGAACATAAGAGTGTTGTGGGTTTTATAGAGCACTGAGTGGCCTCTGTATAGTTCTCTAAAGCCATGAGGTTTCAGAGTCCTTCACAAGAGAAAAGCTCTCTCTTACTCAAACTGATGTTTCCAGTTATAGCTCTGTAAGAGCTTTCAGAGTCAGCTCAATGAAATTCTGTTGTCAGGAAGAAGTAGATTAGGAAGTAATCTACTGCAACTGAAACTAGGTAGATTTAGCTGTTGTACAAGGAAGGTGAGAAAGTAATTTCAGAGTGAAGAAAAATAATTTGACCTAGGTATCAAAACAAGGACTTAAGAGGACAGAAAAAATGTAGAGACTTCACATCTCTTTTTTTTTTTTCTTTTTTTTTACCCAGACTTAGATACAGGGTGCTAGCCTGATGGATTTTTATAGAAAATGTCATTGTCATCATAGTGTTTTGTTTATCTGTTTGTTTATTCATTTCATAAAATCATATAATTGCTTGAGTTGAAAAGGACCTCAAAGATTATCTAGTTTAGAACCCCCGTGCTCTGGGCAGGGTTGCCACCCACTAGAACAGGCTGCCCAGAGCCACATCCAGCCTGGCCTTGAATGCATCAAGGGATGGGGCATTCACAACCTCCTTGGGCAACCTGTTCCAGTGCTTAACCACCCTCTTCGAAAAACTTCTTCCAAATATCTAACCTAAACCTCCTCTGTCTTAGTTTAAAATCATTCCCCCTTGTCCTATCACTAAACCCATGCAAACAGGGTTATCCCTAACAGGAACCTGAAACCTCTTATTTAATGAAAGATGGAAAAAACTGAGTCTTATATGTGCTTACATAACAAGCTTATGATGTCACACTGCAAAGTTCCTCCTCTTGGTAAAGAAAAGTTTGCCTCCAATCCCCTCCACAATTCTCAAACGTACTACTATCTTTCCAAAGAGGCAAATTACTGCAAGGTTTTGTTGTTGTTGTTGTTGCTGTTGTTTTTGTTTGTTTGTTTGTTTGTTTGTTTGTTTTTAATGGCAAGAGTTTTACTTTCTAAAGAAATAATACTGTGCACCTGAACTCCTAAGTTATCCAGGTGGTAAAATATGTGTGTGGCATCCTGTGAATAACTGAATCACATTTCTGAAGTAAACATCAATAGATTTCCTTTTATTTGTCAAGTTCATGCAACAGGCTACCACCACTTTCTTCATTTCAAGCACAGATACCTTCTGGGGAAGACTTATCCAGTATGTAGTCAACATGAGCCACCTCTCCCCTCACCTCTCACATTTCAATAATATTTGAACCTGCTGATTAAGTGAAGACTAATTTGAGAGAGGTGGAGCTCTTAATCTTTTAATGCTCTTTTCCTAATTCTGCGTCATCTAGGAGCTGTGGCTGCATGTTTTCTGTTGGTTGCTGTCCCTTGAACATCAACTCCAGCATCTTATTTTTCTTTCTCTGTGAGTCAGGAATAGCACAGAATCTTCCTTGACTTTTGCTTTACTTCTCCTTATTTTACTTGCCTGCTGTTTGTTAAATTAGTGTTCTGTAGTATACTGCTTTAGAATTAGAATGAAATCAGTCTATGAAAGACACATGCAAGTACTCTGTGTGAACAATAAAGACCTTAGTACCATTTTCAAAACAACAAACATGACCATGATAATTACATTTAGCAACTAGTTTGTGAAGCAAAACTGTTAGCATTTTATTACTTCTGAGTCCTAATAAATAAAAAAGAACTGCAGCTCAACTGTCAGAGTTCAGATAGAGCTGACAAGAGACAAACAGTTTAAACAGATTTTTGTCTCTACTTTGAGAATGTTTGATATGAAAATTGCTGGGAAAAGCAGTAAAAAATAGGATCCCTTTAAGCCATTTGTGAGTCTTAAAAAACATCAGTGGGATATATGTCCCATAGGCAATGCCATTTGTAAATGACTTCTATAAGAACTATTCATAAATAAAATGAGTAGAGTTCGGAATAAAAATGATAAAGCTGACATTTTTTCTAACTGAACTTGCCAGTTGGAGGGAAGGATCCCCTAGTGGGCCATCTCTAAGAATGAGAATAACGGAGGTAACCGCTAATGAGGATAAATGTATTGGGAGTTTTTTGAAGGTTTTAAGTGCCAATAGATAATCTGCAGTCTTCCTTAACTGCAGGGAAAAAGGGATTCAGATCGATGAGGAACAAAGGGCTTGAAAATGTGGCACTCTGTCCTTGCTTTAAGTTCTTAGATGACCATGCTAGAAAAAAGAAAATTGGCACAAAGGATAATAAAAAAAAATACAACCTCAAGAGGGCAGGTATTTATCCTTTATAATAATCAGAAAGTATGGGCAAGAAATTTTCAACAATAAAATTAAATATAGAGCTATTGAAAAATCAAATAAGGTCTTAAAGTTTAAGGTAGTGACCCCATTTCTTTTACAACAACGTTTGGAAGCTATTCTGTTCTTAAATCTGATAAATGATTCTTTGTACATTACAAAATTTCAGCATCCAGAAGCTGAAGCCCAAAGGGTTGACAGTAGTGGGAGCACTACTATTTTTATGAAGTGGCCTAATCACAGGCACAAAGATTTACATGCTTGTAAAATAAAGCTTTCAAGAGATCTGACTTCCCTTTTTTTCTTTTTCTTTTCCTTTTTCTTTTTTTCTTTTTTTCCTTTTCCCTTTTCTTTTTTTCCTTTTTCTTTTTTTTTTCCTTTTCCTTTTTCTTTTCTTTTCTTTTCTTTTCTTTTCTTTTCTTTTCTTTTCTTTTCTTTTCTTTTCTTTTCTTTTCTTTTCTTTTCT
>PPHD01019060.1:3948-14272 GCA_002909625.1 Bambusicola thoracicus | reverse complement strand
AGTGCCCTTCTTCCCTCTGGCAGATCAACACTCCCTCCCAGCTTGGTGCCGTCTGCAAACTTACTGAGGGTGCACTCAATCCCCTCATCGAGATCATCAATGAAGATGTTAAACAGAAGCGGCCCCAGCACTGAGCCTTGGGGGACTGCCCTCGGTCGGGGGGGAAAGGGATAATAGAGTGTATTGAACTGTGTGGATTCAATGGCCTGGCACATCAGAACCACAGGAATATAAGGCACTGGTGGACACCGGTGCCCAGTGCACTCTGATGCCCTTGAGTTAGAAAGGGACAGAATTGCTTTATATTTCTGGAGTGGCTAGGGGCTCTCAGGAATTGTTTGTGTTGGAGGCAGAAATAAGCCTCACCGGTAAAGACTGGCAGAAGCATCCTATAGTGACTGGACAGGGGGCTCCATGCATACTTGGTATAGATTATCTCAGAAGGGGGCATGTCAAGGATCCCAAGGGATACCGATGGGTTTTTGGAATAGCTGCTGTAGATACAGACAGTGTTAAGCAGCTGTCTGTTTCGCCTGGCCTGCCAGAAGATCCATCTGTTGTGGGGTTACTACGGGTAAAAGAGCAGCAGGTACCAATTGCTACAAAAATGGTACACAGACAGCAGTACCGCACCAACGGGGATTCTTTGCTCTCCATTCATAAGCTGATTCGTTAGCGAGAGAGTCAGGGAGTGATCAGCAAAACCCACTCACCATTTAACAGCCCGATATGGCCAGTGCATAAAGCCAGTGGAGAGTGGAGGCTGACAGTCGACTACCATGGCCTGAATGAGGTCACACCCCCACTGAGTGCTGCTGTGCCAGATATGTTACAAGTCCAGTACAAGCTAGAGTTGAAAACAGCTAAATGGTAGGCCACCACTGACATTGCTAATGCATTCTTTTCCATTCCATTGGCCACAGAATGCAGGCCACAGTTTGCTTTTACTTTGAGGGGTGTTCAGTACACCTGGAACCATTTGCCCCAGTGGTGGAAACACAGCCCAACCATTCGCCATGGATTGATCCAAACCACATTGGAACAGGGCGGTGCTCCCGAGCACCTGCAGTGCATTGATGACATTGTTGTGTGGGGTGATACAGCAGAGGAAGTTTTTAAGAAAGGGGAGCAAATAATCCAAATTCTTCTGCGCTATTAAGTGAAAGGACCTGCTCAAGAAATTCAGTTCCTAGGAGTAAAATGGCAAGATGAGCATCGTCACATCCCAGGAGATGTGATCGACAAAATCACCACTATGTCTCCACCCACTAGCAAGAAAGAGACACAGTCTTTTCGGGGTGTATCGGGCTTTTGGAGAATGCACATCCCAAACTACAGCCTCACAGTAAGCCCCCTTTATCAGGTGATGTGAAAGAAGAATAATTTTGCGTGAGGTCCTGAACAGCAGAGGGCTTTTGAGCAGATTAAGCAAGAGACAGCCTGTGCTGTGGCCATAGGGCCAGTACGGACGGGACAGGATGTAATAAAGAACATCCTCTACACTGCTGCTGGAGAGAAAGGTCCCACTTGGAGTCTGTGGCAAAGAGCTTCAGGAGAAACCCAAGGCCGACCCCTGGGATTCGATTCTGGAGTAGGGCATACAGGGAGTCAGGAGAGCGCTACACTCCAACTGAAAAGGAGATCTTAGCCACATATGAGGGGGTTCGGTCTGCTTCTGAAGTAATTGGCACTGAAACGCAGTTCCTTCTGTCATCTCGACTGCCAGTACTGAACTGGATGTTTAAAGGAGAGATTCCCTCCACCCATCATGCTACTGATGCCACTTGGAGTAAGTGGATTGCGTTGATTACACAACAAGCTCGGATGGGGAACCTCAGCAGTCCAGGAATCCTAGAGGTGATCATGGACTGGCCAGAAAGCAAAAAGTTTGGAACATTAGCAGCAGAAGGGGTATCGCGAGCTAAAGAGGACCCACCATACAACGAATTACCAAAAATGAAAAGAAATCTGCCCTCTTCATGGACGTGTCGTGTCGTGGGAAAGCATCACAGATGGAAAGCTGCTGTGTGGAACCCCACACAACAGGTTGCAGAGGCCACTGAAGGAAAAGGAGAATCAAGTCAGCTCACAGAGGTAAAGGCTTTCCAGCTGGCCTTAGATGTTGCTGAACAGGAGGGGTGGCCAGTGCTTTATCTTTACACTGGCTCATGGATGGTGGCAAATGTCTTATTGGGGTGGTTACAGCAGTGGGAACAAAACAACTGGCAATGGAGGGGTAAACCTAGTTGGGCTGCTGAACTGTGGAAAAACATTGCTGCCCAAACAAAAAATATGGTTATAAAGATGCGTCACATAGATGCTCATGTGCCTGAGAGTAGGGCTACCAAAGAACAGAAAAAAGATTGAGCTGCCAAAATTGAAGTGGCTGAAATAGACTTGGACTGGCAGAACAAGGGAGAGTTGTTTTTAGCTCAGTGGGCCCATGAGATCTCCGGCCATCAATGAAGAGATGCGACATATAAGTGGTCTAGAGACCGAGGGGTGGACTTAACTGTGGATGCTATTGCACAGGTTATCTGTGACTGTGACACGTGCTCCAAAATTAAACAAGCCAAGAGGAGGAAACCTCCCTGGGGGGAAGGGCGATGGCAAAAGTTTAAATATGAGGAGGAGTGGCAGGTTGATTATATCACCTTGCCACGAACTTGCAATGCGTCATGTGCTTACCATGGTGGAGGCAACCACTGGGTGGCTTGAAACATATGCAGTACCCCATGTTACCGCCCAAAACACCATATTAGGTTTGGAGAAGCAAGTCCCATGGCAACGTGGCACTCCAGGAAAGAATTGAATCAGATAATGGAACCCATTTCAAAAATTCACTTGTGGATACTTGGGCCAAAGATCATAGCACTGAGTGGATTTACCATATCCCCCACCATGCACTAGCTTCTGGTAAGATCAAATGCTACAGTGGGTTGTTAAAAACCATGTTGAAAGCAATGGGTAGCATTGGGTGAAACATTTGGCAGAAGCCACCTGGTTGGTCAGTGCTAGAGGATCGGTCAGTCGAGGTGGCCCTACACAATCTAGCTCCCTACATACAGTAGAGGAAGATAAGGTCCCTGTGGTACACGTAAAAAGCATGTTGGGAAAAGCAGTTTGGGTCCTTCCAGCTTCTGAAAAGGGCAAAACTCTCCATGGAACTGTTTTTGCACAGGGACCTGGGTGCACTTGGTGGGTGATGGAGAAAAATAGGGACATCCAGTGTGTACCACAAGGGAATTTGATGCTGGGGGAGTGCAGCCAGTGATTCCATGTATATATATGTATATAGATATGTGTGTATGTAATGCAGGTTAACTACTGTTTTGTATGTATATTGATACATGTTCAGCGTGATGTAGTGATGTGGAATAAGGGGTGGAATGTTGTGGTTTTGTGATTTTTGTTGTTGGGATTCCACATCAGAACAGCATGTATAACAGTGGGAGTTAAAGAGTTAATGTTCTGGTTCTGTAGACTGCCTTGTTTGGGCATTTTGGTCTTCAGAGAGGAGGGAGGGGAGGAACGGGTGGTGCGCAGAGGAAGAGAGATGGAGCTCCTGGCGAGACTCCAGGTGCTCCCTGTCTAGAGGTTTGCCTCGGAGAAAAGCACGTGCTTCCCCTGCAGTCTACTAGAGTAAGACTACTTGTCTACTATCTCGTATTTTGGATACTCTTGTCTCTCTCATTTTGTTTGATTTTGTTGGATATAGTAGATTACCGTTCCTCCTCAGATTGTTGCCGTTGGTTATTTATTTATTTATTTGTTTGTTTGTTGTCGTTAGACCCATCTGCTATCTCCCTGGCCTTTCCCTTTCTGCCTCTCTCAGAGCGCTTGGCACACCTCGGGGCCAGCCACACTGAAAAATAAGAGGGTAGTTTTTTTTCCCTCTCAAAATTTTTTTTTTTTTTTTTTTTTGCTGCGCTTTTTGTCCCTTGTCACGTACTCAGATCTAGAGATAACTCCGTGATACTCATGAAGTAAAGCTGCCTTGAATCGATCGTGCTATACACATGCAAATCAGGCATAGCAAGTTTATTTATGTAACCTCATCACAAGCTTCCTTTCAAACACTTGTATATTTACACTTTCTTTTTTAATGTTATAATGAGAGCCCATATGCAATACAGAAATAATAAATCTTCATAGGGAGGTTCTTTCATACCATGTCTAGATATTATATGGAGTTATCCTGGGCAGTCTGAATGTGTCATTTGCTTGTTAGTGGTGTTCTGGAAATTTTGCTAGCAGCAGTAACTAGATCCAGAAATCATCTGCCTCTGTTCAGTGTTTCTAACCATGGTAAGGGCACATCTTGCTCCAGTGTTATGGTGATGGCAGTTTTTTCAATGGACAAATACTTAACACTTTCTAAAAACTGCCTCCCCTTTGTGTCTGTGGTTCAAAGCTCTAAACCACTAGCTGATTTATAAATAGTAAGTAATTTTTTAATGTATGTATTTTGAAATTCCTGTATCATCGTTTAAATTTTGGTTTGAACCACATAAGCCACAATAGAAGATACAGAGAAAATGACCAAATCACCACCTCTCTTTTTATATCCATTGCTTTCACTAATGAAGGCTAGAGAATGTCTTTGGTGTCCCAGAACTGCTGTTTTATCATGTGTATTACCTTCCCTTCACACATATAAGCAGACTTAACTTTGATTTCTGGTCTTAATTGTTATAGCACATTGCATCTCACAAGGCAGAACATGGCACCACTGCTGCATACAACAACAACAGGACGCTCAAAGGACGGGATGATACAATAAAACAAAAAGCAGACAAGCAAGCCACATCTGCTCCTGGAAACTGGACTCTTTGGTTAGTGATTAGAATACATTCAATATGTTCTCAATAGAGTTTAAATAAACAGATAAGTAAATGTCCATCAAATGACAGCATAAGTATTGTTTACTTCGCCAGTGGGAACAGAACTGCAATACATCAGAAGGCACTTGATCTTTCCAGTCCTTTCTTTCCTGTGTTTAGCATGTCATATGCTTTAAAAAAATCTCTGAAATAAGATGGAAAATTAAATTTTCATAATTGAAACTACCTAAAAACAGAAAACCATGAAGCTGGTTAGAGCTAATTTTTTTTTTCAACCCCTTCTTTTCCTTCACTGCATTTAACACACTAAGATTAAGTTAGTTCCCCAAATCTCCCGATGATCACTAGTCATAAGGGGGAAAAAGCATAGATTGACACAAATATTCTGAGACCAGAAATGTTATAAAACTGCATTTATTTGAACACATTCTGTAGTGGATAAATCAGCATCTCTCAAGGCTGTGAAATGAAACAAAGCTCTTCATGGAAAATATCTATACCAGTCAGCTGTAACACAAATATCAGCATCCATGGGACCACGATTCTGCTACTCCTCACCACAGCAGACGAGTGCACTGTACAGACACCACTCCATCCCTGTCTGATGCATCATGAGAGACAGACAGAGATTTTCAAACAGGAAGGAGATAAATGGCGTATACAGGTATAAGTTACCTGCTGTGGGAAAGAAGTTTTCCAGTTCTGTTCCAATAGAGTGGGATCTAACATCTTTGTTTTTGACTAATAGAGAAACATCTACTTGCATCTTTACCTTTAAAAGCAATGTTCCTTGAGCCAGGGCAATGCAGACCCAGATGTATGCTGCTGCATTTGCCAGCCTGTCCCACAACCCAGTGGTCCTGCATCCCCAGGTTTCTGATCAACCCACAGCCATATGGCACATTCCTCACACAGATTCTTCACCTATATCTTCAAAAAGTCATAAAAGGATACCACTGCAATAGTTTAGCCTCCCTGGCAAGACACGACCAGTAATGGACACTGGCTCCTAACTTGTCAGAGAACACTCTGTTTCCATGTAATTGAGAAGCAGACTAAGTTTGCACAGATTATATGGCCAGTTTAATGAAGTTTTAGTAAAATGAGCTCATTAATGCAGTTTTTGAAGAAGTTCCATTTTCTACATCACAAGGCATGATTTTACGATCTTTCAGTAGTAACATGAAAATCTCTCTAATTCTGCCACGCTGCCGAATTGCAGAGTGTGTGTGGAAACTCTAGAAGTTCCTCTAATTGCTTGTAAAATGCAGTTGCCATCATCTACTAATGTGAGATGGGGATACAACTGGCATTTCCCTAACTGTGAATGGGATCTGCAGCTCAGGCTCCCATTTACTTGTTGCAGGAATATCATGAGGAATGGAGAACTTCTTCTTCTTCTTCTTCTTCTTTAAAAAAGAAACATCAAAAAGTAGCTTAGATATTTCATAATGATACCGTATATACTTTTATGACATTTTAAACACCCATAGTTGAGTATTTTCTGTATGATTTCTAATTTCTATCACTCATTTGCTTTATCACACCATCTGAAATCTCCCAAGGTGGTTTTGAAAAGAGATGTTATCTTAGACTGGCCGTACAACACATCAGAAAAGCAAGCAGGTGTTGGCATGCAGGGGAGTATGTGAACCCCTGTTGGAGTAAAATACTTAACATAAAGATTTTGTGTGTCTCTGTAAGACACATAGAAGCCAGTGTTTGTACCTAGTTGTACAAAAGGCAATCCATGTTCTTGGGCAGAATGGAAGTTGTTTGTTTTTTTTTTCACTCTTGATTGCATGATGGCTCTTGTTTGCTCAGATATCTGCCATATTTTATTCAAAGTCTGAAACCTATTGAAGGTGGCTAAATTTCTCCAGGTGGCTGTTTTAATTTACAACCTGCCTAGCTGTATGATATGTAATCAAGGCAAGGCAAGGAGTTCAACAACTTTGTAGATCACCATAGGATTTCCTGTCACTATGGAAAACGCACAGGAAAATAAAGAGGGAAAAGGAAGAACTTGTATTTGAGGGGAGTTTATGTATTTACTGACAGCAAGCAAACAGAGAGGGATAGAAGAGGATGTGCTCCAAATCTTTTTATCATTCTTTTTTTTTTCCCACAAAATGTAGTCTTTAACCCTTATAATGCAAAAATTCTAGCAGTGGTGACTTAGAAGAAAAGGGTGACATTGCTCTGGCTTTAAAATGTTTTGAAAACTGCTTATGAAGAAGTTGCATATGCAGTCTCTGTATTCCCTTGCAGATACCCAGACAGTTGTCAGAAGCCACAAGCAACAACTGGGATGTCTCTTCACTTCTATTTGTCTCCCCTCTTGAAAAGGGAGCAGGCTGTAGGGCAAATCTTTCATTAGTAAAGAAATCTTGAAACGTTTTTTCCTCTTGTTGTGTCCAATAACAGCCAGAAACCCCACCTGGCAGGGGGAAGAAGTTATGAGGAGTAAAACTTAGAAAACACAAGAACAGAAAAGACCAGGCTTTCCTTTTTCGTTAAAAAAGGTTTGTACTCATTCTTTGGCTAAAATGCTGAGTGGATAGCCAGTTCACAAATGAAAAGGTAGTAATTTTTGTTAGCTCTCCAAATAAGTATCAATCACTGATTAAGTTCACAGTATAAACGGGCAGCACTAGACTTCCTTACAGAGAAAAAGCTCATGTTGTTTATAGTTATTTCTATTTACAAACATGTGCTTTGGTTTACATGTACATACAAGCTCTTAGGGTGACAAATAACATCACTATGGAAAAATAGTAAACAGCTCACAGAGAATAATTTACATGATTTAATGTAGCTTTACTTCCTGTTCATAGAGTATATGTAAACAGGTTGTGATTTTCTCCCATTATTCAATCAAATTAACTGGACTGCATATATATATAAACTTGTTTACATTATTTTATCATGAGATCAGTTGCAAAACACACTATCTGAGATTAGTAGTATCTGACTCCAGGGACTCACACCTCTGGATGGACGGCTGACCCAGGGAGGTCAGGTTTATCTCCCCCTGTGTCAGTGTGAGCAAAACAGCTACCATGGATCACTGTCTCACACAAGAACAGCGATGGGAGTAGACAAAAGGAATGCGGAGCTGAGATAGAGACCATTGTGCCAGGTGCTGTGAGACAAGCTGCAAGCAACTGCAAGTTATGAGAACTGTGCCTTGTTGTACTTAGCATGTTTTTTGTACTGCTCTATATAAACGGCTGTGTGCAGTTATTAAATGGCTTGGCTACTAGAAACCGTATGGGTGTATAGCCTCGTCCCTCGCTGCACCTCGGCTGATTATTGCTCTCCAGGGGCTCTCGGGCTTGTTGTTTGACAACACACACCTTTCTAGAATATGTGCATGTTGCCAGAACTAGAATTCATAAGGATAACAGTGAAACTGGTATGAATTTGAATTTCAAAATGTTCTGTGCTACGGATCTGAGACTGCAATAGAAGAGTAACAGAGCAAAAATCTGTTTACTGCACACAGGAGTACCCCAGATACTGAAAGGAGACAGTGCCTCCAATAATCAAACTTCTCTTTATTGGTAAAATGAAATAAAATGTGGCATTTTTATCAATACAAAAAAGTATTTCTCATAAAGGGTCATTCTATCAGTCACTGAAATACATGGCAGCCAATGATTACAAAACCAAATAGATTTTAAATGATTCTCCAGTGACTAAGACAGCTAGCAATTTATTTATTTATTTCCATTCAAGAATCTTTTACACTCCTGCTTGATTTTTAGAAGCTGGCTATGAAATTATTTCCTTCATATTTCTCTGATCTCCAAAATTTCTTGAGACTCATACAGTATCAGTCACTGTGGGAAAGAGTTGCTCAATTATCCTACATTCCTTCAGGGAGAAGCCAAAGGAAGAAAATTGATGAGAATGGAAAGAGTAGTGCTAAAGATGATTCCCACTTTGTGCCAACACAATCTCCCTGTTTTAAACAAAACAAAACAGAACAAAGCAAAACAAAAAGCTATTCTGCATAGCCTCGTATGCTTGTTGTGCTCTCATTGCTCCTAAGATTTTTGAATAAGTGGTGGAAGAGAAATCAAGAGAGGAAACAGATTCTATAGTGCTAATGGCATTAACCCATCAGAGATTAGTTAGTTTGTATCAGCACAGATGGTGATCTCCCAGAGGAGACTTGGACCTTGGTACATCTAAGTGTTATGGAAACACAGAATAGAGACAGTGGCTGTCCCACAGGGTTTACAGTCTGAGTAATCGCTTTCTAAACAGTTACCCTCATTCAAATTTATTTGTAGCTTAAAGCACTGTTCAGTGTGAGCTAGAATATCAGTGTAGAGACAGAAAGTTCTCAATTTGGTAAATACATTATTACTATTATTTTTACTATAATTATTAATATTTCACCAGATTAAGAAGGTTACAGAGGGTAGGGATTGGCAGGAAAGCCATTCCTGACTCTGATGTGCAAGCAGGTAACTACACAGTTGCAGAAAATGTCAAAGAACTGTATGGGATGGGTAGAAGTGACACATAGAAGGTAGGTGTTGGTTGGCAGTTTCCACTTCAGATGGAAACTTCAAGTGCGATTTTGCAGTTGGACAGTATCTGTTTTATTTGAAATGCTGGTGAACACTGTCTGTGAACTTTCTGTGACTGTGGCCCACTGTTTTCATTGAAATAGGAGCTTCTCTTCCATGTGAAGTATGCAACTAATCTGGGAAGTTTTTCCAAGTTTTTACCTCATTAGCCATTTTGATGGAAAGCAGGTGTATAAAGAAATATATATGAAATCCAGGTGTGATTGATTTTAATGTTATATGGCAATTTCTAACTAAGCATTTATCAAGTGTAAAAACTCTAATTTCAGTATTTCCACCAAGCCAAACAGAACACCTTTGAGTGAATGTATTTTAATAGCCCAGACTTGTTGAAAAATTTTGGCAATACTTTTGAGAGAGTTGGCATCTCCTTAAAGTCCAAGGTTTCTTTCCTCTCTCAATTTCTTCTTCTATTGCTCTTTTCTTATTCAGCACCAATTTGCTGATTTGCAGTCCCCGAAGACATGTGTATTCTTTTCTTATTTGACTTCAGTTCTGGCTGGGCCTCAAAGCGAGATCTGTGTTGCATGTTTATTGATTTGTTATTAAGTACAGCCTGGTGGTTCTTGAATCGGGCCTTTTATTTTCCCAGGCCTAAATTCACAGAGGGACTAATAAGTCTGAAGTGGAACATGGGAATTTAGGCATTTAGGTACAAGAGCATAATTCCTAAAATGTCCTAAGCCTAGATTAAGTCTCTAGATATCTGAATTTGCGTTTTCAAAATCTGTAGATTTTAACTTGCCTATCAAGAAATGCTATCCTCCCAAACATCACAGCAAGTTAGTGCCTTGCATGCTCTGGAGCTCTCCAGCTTGTTAAATTAAGGTCTGAGTCAGGCACCCAAGCCAAGCATAGAATGCACAGAAGCAAGTG
>PPHD01019059.1:0-14272 GCA_002909625.1 Bambusicola thoracicus | reverse complement strand
TGATCCAACCTGTGATTCTGTGATTCTGTGAATTGAAGCTATTTACCCTCAGAAGAGGTACCAAATAAGTCAGTATAAATATCACTTGTAAGTACCCTCACAAAGGGCACTTTAGAGGATACAGCCCCAACACACTGCAGAGGGTTCAGCCCACGTTCAGAGCCATGGGACCACACAACTACAAGCGTTACTAAGGTGTCATACAAGGGCAGAGGGACTTACAGCTTGAGAGTCCATTGCAGCACATTCACACCAATCTTGGTTAACAGTGTACTGCCAGAGCACACAGGTGCCCGCCTAGATATATCAGGGCTTTTGACAAAACCTTCCTCTACGGACTAATACTGACACAGAAGCACTTTAAAATTGAAGATAAAAGCCAGTTCCAGCCCTGATAGGCTCCTCAATGCCTGTGAAAAGAAATCACTATGTATGAGTGAGACCCCCACTATTGCAAAGATCCAACGTTTATTGCATACACACAACTGAAGTTTCTCAAGACCGTTTAAGGACTTGATATGATGAATGTGGGTGCATCCTGTTGAAACTGATTCATATAACTGGATGAGCAAACACTTTTGCCATAACTGAAGCTATCGGTTAATTTCAGAAAAATCGTACAGGAAAGATTGAAATACCCTTTATAGTCAGCATGGATTTAAACCATAAGCAGACAAGGAAAAAACAGTGGAGAGACAGTGCATTTCATCATCTTGTTCCAAGTAGTATCTGCATCACCATCATTTTAAACCAGAGGTAGATGAACCATGTTAGTTTGAAGCAATATACATTTATTTTAAATTACTGTTCTAACTATCACAAGTAATATGATCTATAATACAGAGGTATTAGAGTAGAGCTAAGAATTCCAGTTCTGTAGGCTATGGTTTTTTTGGTGAGATTACAAATAGTAGAACATAAATTGATTACTTATTAATCATATACAGTGTAAAGATTGGATTTCATATGACTGTATATAGCAAATCTCCACAAATAATCACTGATACATTTAACCATTTATCTAACTTTTAATACGCAATAAATTAGGTATTGGCATTTCAGATATTAAGTATTGACAATCATGTTGTGAAATAACTAATACAGCAACTAAGAGTTCTTACTTCGTGTGAACAGGAACAATTTACCTCAAGTA
Source organism: Bambusicola thoracicus (assembly GCA_002909625.1). Taxonomy (NCBI): domain Eukaryota; kingdom Metazoa; phylum Chordata; class Aves; order Galliformes; family Phasianidae; genus Bambusicola; species Bambusicola thoracicus. Next base: position 13,119 of record PPHD01019059.1, on the reverse strand, counting down.
TAGAAAGCATCCAAATGCTCTGGTGAATTTTTAAGGAGGCACAGAAAATATCATGCAGTAGAAACATCACTGTTTTGCAGCTAGTGATGTTTTGCCTGTTAGTATCTGGTACTAAATCCTGAGAAATCAAGCTTGGAAATCTCCTTTTCATTAGAGAAATTTGTTCTGTCTATGCGAGAACTTGGGCTTCCAACTTTACTCAGCCAGGATTTCCTGCAAGAAAAATAAGAGGGTTAGCATGCAATGAACTGTATACACGCAGTCTTTATGCTCTTATTCTACTTTCCCTTTTTAAAGGCCATAAGAAATAGTCTTTTAAGAGGAAACTACCCTAAATATGCTTAATTTTCTCCTTTAAAAGCAGAACAAACTATTTAAAAGAACAACTATCAACATTTCAAAATGTGCTATAGAACATTACATAAAAATACACCTGGCAGAAAAGGTGAAAGCATAATTACTTTAATGTGCACATAATAGCTTCAAAGTAGGTATACTAGTTTTGCAAATTAACACTATACTTTTAGCAAGGAAATAGAAGTCATTCATAATTGATTAAAAATTAAGAAAAAAATCTAGCAACCAGTTTGCCCTTTTCTGGCAGCTAAAAGAAACAAACTGAAATCAAAATGAGACATTCAAAGCCAGCAAAAAGATAAAGCAAACAAAACAAAATTACAGTACATAAAGCACATCATCTATCTTCCTATCCCACAGCAAGTGGGACTATCGTATATTAGTGATAAGCTACTGGTGGTAAAAGCAGATGCACAGACACTTGAAGTGCAACAGACAACACCCGCCTTTTTATAAGTGTATTTATGAAAACACACTCTCTTCTGTTGTATTGATACCTGAGAAACAGGTAAGTATTCTAGTGTACAAAACTTGAAAAATGTATTCCCATACAAGTGATACTTTTCATAACCATAAATTGCTATAGGCACATACCTGCAATTGGTATTAAAATACAAACAGGCATTTAAATTCTCACTTAAGAGCATAAAAACTGTTTTAAAGTTAATTCATCCCTTGCAAAATCACACTGAAGATCATAAAATGAAGTCTTCTTGCAACAAGACTTAATTTTCATGTCTTTACCGCGAGAACTGTGTATTCAAGTTGTTTCTCTGAAGTCAATTAGTACAAATACCCAGTATCAAAATGTGTATAGAGACCCTATATGTGATAAGAATGGTTTCATACTTTTTCTGACACAATGTTACACCACTAAAAAAGATCAGAAGCTACTCAGGTGGCAACAAGAACTGAGTCATTTTCCCCAAACTGTGCTACTGCTGTCTAAGATTAGCTTTATCATTAGCATCAGTGGTCCCAAGTTTGCTTTCAGAACGTACACAGATAACCTCATTCTTGAAACTGTACATAGGCTCTTTAATATGAAAATATATGCACCCTTATGCATCTAACAGGTAAGAAAGCAGATATACCGAGCACTCACACACTTCGAAATGTAACCATAGGACTAAGTTTCATGATTACAGACTTGGAGAGACAAAGAGCACCATGAGCCCTACCCCATGTGATCGTTAAAAAGGAGGCTTTATATGTAAACACTCTCTAAAAACCACGAACTGCACATGGATATCTCATGTTCAAAATGAATTACCCGTGATAAGCTTTGGTCTACAGTTGGTACCAGCAACTCAAATCAATACATATATCAGATGTTTACACATTTTCACATCTCTCTTTCTTTCCTTCCTCTTGTAAACAACATGCCTGCTTGTCCATTCAGATCTGACATGTCCAACATGTGGATTGCAGGTCACACACGGCCCAGCCCAGCCCAACCACACATTGGGTTGATGGGCGCTGCGCAGGTTGAAACCATGGCACAGGGAGGGTGCAGTCCTGTACTGATGTCACTGTTGGCAAATCATGTTATGCATTCTGATACACTGGCTAAATACAGGAGAGAAAAATACGCAGCTGTGCTTTCTGTTTTGATACAGGAAATGTTGTCATCTAGCTGGACTTGTACAAAGCATTTGACACTGTCTTGCACGACATCCCAGTCGCCAAATTGGAGAAAAATGGATTTGATGGACGGACCACTCACTGGATAAGGAACTGGTAGGATGGTCGCACTCAGATGGCTGTAGTCAATGGTTCGATGTCCAAGTGGAGACCGGTGACGAGTGGCACTCCTCAAGGATCAGTGCTGGACCGGTGTTATTTAACATCTTCGGTATCTCATGCAACGCAGACAGTGAAATCGAGTGCATCCTCAGCAAGTCTGCAGACAACACCAAGCTGAGTGGTGCAGTTAACACAGTGAAGGGAAGGGATGCCATGCAGAGGGATCTGGACAGGCTTGAGAGGTGGGTCCATGCCAACCTCGTGAAGTTCAACAAGGCCAAGTGCAAGGTCCTGCATCCAGGCCAGGGCAATCCCAAGCACAGATACAGGCTGGGCAGAGAATGGCTTGAGAGCAGTCTGAGGAGAAGGATTTGGGAGTGTCAACAGATGAAAGATTCAACATGAGACAGCAATGTGCACTTGCTGCCCAGGCAGCATCAAGAGAAGTGTGAGCAGCAGGGCAAGGGAGGTTGATTCTGAGCCTGCTCTCCTGAGACGCCACCTGGAATACTGCACACTTCCAAGGCCCCCAAAACAAGAAGGATGTGGACTAGTTGGAGCAGGTCCAGAGGAAGGCCATGAAAATGATCATAGGGCTGGAGAACCTCTCCTATGTGGACGGACTGAGAGAGGTGGGGCTTTTCAGCCTTGAGAAGAGAAGGCCTTGAGGAGACCTTCTAGAGGCCTGCCAGTACCTGAAGGGGTCTACAGGAAAGCTGGGGAGGAACTTTTTATACAGACATGTAGTGACAAGACAAGGGGAAATGGTTTGAAACTGTTAGGCTGCCCAGTGAGGCCCAGGCTGGATGGGGTGTGAGCAACCTGGTCTAGACGGAGGTGTCCCTGCCTATAGCAGGGGGTTGGAACTAGATAACCTAAAAGGTCCCTTCCAACCCAGCCCATTCTATGATTCTATGAATTTGAGAAAATGTTTCAAGATTGAAAAAAAAAAAAAATTAAAAAATCAGTTTTTTATATATCCGTGACTCCATTTTCAGCCAACATAAATACACTACCTGTGAATTTTCAACTGGAATATAGAGTTGCAACCAGATATTCAACTCAAAAATCCGATCATGTCTCTCTACCAGACTTTTATAAGACTTCTCTTACCAGAGAGAATCATCTTTCACAATCTGCCTCATTCGTGTCAATGCTTTCCAGCAGTAGGTACATTTGTAAACAACTGTTTTCAAGGATGAAGTACAGAAAAAGTAAGATGTCATCAAGAATCTCTGACAAACACAAGAGCTCAGAGAGTTGCAACCACAGCCACTGAACCAGCCTGATGTGTATCACAAAAACAGTGCTGCCTATCCCGTTGGTATTAAGGATTTGTTGCTCTTTTTTATGTTTTAAAAACAAATACTCAAAATCAAAACAAATTGTTACTTATGCACAATAACTATTTATTTTGCAAGGCTGCTCTGAAAGTAGTGCCTCCTATTTCATGATGTTGCTGTACAATGTCAAAGGCAGATGTTGGTGCTATAGCAGTAGATGCTGAACCTTCCCACCAATATCCCATTCCATTTCATTGCCGTATAACAGATGGCAGCAGAGGGGAAGTCTGACAGAATGGTTACTGACATGGAAGTATGGATGAAATACAGATGTGTGACTGAATTACTCCACGTGGCAAAAAGGGCACCAGTGACATTCACTGACACTTGCTGAACACTGACAGAGACCAAACAGTGGATATGAGCACACATGGTGGTGTGTGTCTGCAGTGGTGAAAGTAACGTGAAAGACTACCCATGTTCTGGACAGCTATGCATAGTTGTTACATCATGAAATGAAGAGGGCTTCAATCAGACCAAGAGTGAACTGGTGAAGGGAGGTGAATACACTGAAAAATAAGAGTGTGCAGCTGAGAATTTGCTCTATCAAATAGTGTTAGGGGGCACTTTCCACAAAAATAGACAGGAAGCATTACTCTCAAAGCAGTGTATGTATAACTCTGTCCCTTGCATTTCTACTTGTTATTTAAAATTTATATATCCTCCCCTGCTCAGAACACAGAATTCACTGTATTTCTCTATCAGGAACGCTCTCTGTGGTCTTCAGGATATTTAAAAAATACAATCTGCACACAAGGAAGATTTTTTTAAAATTCAACTGGATTATGGCTTAGAAGACTTTTAAAAACCCATTCTGATAAATAAATAAATATTGATAGAGAAACAAAGTAGGCTGTATGTGGTTTGCAGAGGAGTGTGCATAAATCTTCTCATCTAGGAGTGTGATTTTTATATGAACGATGAGCACAGTGAATGGAGTTCAGTCCAGTCAGTGTATGTCACCTCTGGCACTCCCCAGGGCTCAGTACTGGGGCCAGCTTTGTGTAACAGTGAATGACTGAGTGCACCCTCAGTAAGTTTGCAGAAACCACCACGTTGGGCAGGACTGCTGATCAGACCGAGGTTAGGAAGATTCTGAAGAGGGGTATTAATAGGCTACATCAATGGGCTGAGTCCAGTCACAAGAGTAAGACTAAACTGTACCCATTGATGCTTGTGGAACAATTTTATGGAGACTAAACAGGATGTGAGCACAGTGAGGCAGTGGATGCTGCCTTTCAGCAGTGGCAACAGTGACATGGAAGACACACTACGTTCCAGACAGCCATGCAGATTTTTACAGGCATGGCATGCAGGCTCTTGTCTGTCACTGGCAAAAAGGCAGTGCTAATGACGTTGACTGTGTTGGAAAACAGTGTTGTGTAGCTGAGAACTTGCTCTATCGAATAGCGTTAGTGTGCTCTTTGTATCAGTAGTTGTTTCAATGGAAATAGATTGCAGGCATTACTCTCAGAGCGACCTACATATATGCAGCCCAAGACAATACTTCTTCACTCAGTGCAGCCCAGGCAAGCCAAAAAGCTGGACACCCACGTTTTAGATGAAACGTTTTCTAGTAAAAAGTGTAACAAGGGTAGAGGCAAAAACATGAGTGAAACAGGAGACCACAACTTCGTGTTTGAGTCCCAAGAGGGCCAGATATCTCAACATCGTGAAAAGAACCTAGCAACATACTAGCTAAAACTTTGTATAAGGAAAAACTTGAAAAGGCCACTATTTAGCAGAAAAGTCTCTAAGATGGCTGAATATCCTTCAGTCAAAACACACACACACGAAAAGTATCTGAAATAGTGAAACACTTAAAACAGAAGCTTCTGTACACTATATTTAGATTAGTCTGATACCCACCAGTAAAGAGACTTTTTCCCCTCTTTTCACTTTAAGGTGAGCTTGTCTTGGACATAAACAGAAATACTGCCTCCTTTGCCTAGCTTCATAACTGTATGTAATTGAAAGTATGGCTGCTCCCAATTCCCAAGTTCCACTGCATGAAGAAAAGAACCCTCCAAGCTGCACAGAGCACAGACAGCTCCATCATCCCACATGGAGAAGGATCAAGTGAGAATGATGAAAACTCAGTTAGAACAATCCAGCTCCACTGATGCATTACAGGATGAATATATTTTGTTCCCTACCTTATGCAGAAAGTGCTAGCAAAGAAAGAGCCACAGAGCTGCTCCCCAGTGGAATTCACATGGCTGTGTAGGATCAGTTCTTTGCTGAGATGCTGATATCCTGCAATGGCACTTACTTCACTGATCTTTCCGTGTGTCTGCATGATACATACCATTCACTGAACACCATGAAGTACTTATTTTTTTTAACCAGGAAAGAAAGCAGGAAAACAGTATTTGCTACAAGTAGCATGCAATGTTTCTTCATTTATCTGCAGAAGAGAACATTTTCAGTATTTCTGATGTTTTTAAGCTGTTCTAATTTTCATTACCATCCACATCACTAGACCTGAATTAAGATAAGGTTCCACATCCTTCCATTGCTTCACTCAGCCTTCATTTCCTTTCAGACACATCGTGAATTTCAGACCACCCAGCACGTAGAAAAGATGAGCTGCAATCACTAGCATTTGGAATGTCAGCTTGTCATTTATAGCATTCACTTGAAAACTGACTGCTGCTACCCACTTCTGTTCAGGAGCGAGAAAGACAAAAACCACCTCACTTGCCATGTGGGATCAGCCTGAACTGAATGAGGACATTCCTTTAAACCTCTCTGTAGGAGCATGATATATAGCTTACTCTTCAATAAATATCCCAATGGATCTATTTCTGAAGTAATGCCATTTCATGTTGCAAGAAGAGCTAACCTCCAAATAACTGTTTCCTATTGTATTTCATTTCTTGATTATTACATGTCAGTGCAACTTCTCTGGGTCACACTGTTCTCAATTCAAAACCACGTTGGCTGTGCAGGATGGACAGACACCTTTAATGGGTTTTACAAACCATACAGCTTCCCTGTCCCAAGAAGAAGGCCAGCAGTCAGCTGAGCAGGCCTGGGCTGCCTGCAGGCCCTGGGCTCTCCCCATTGCAGCTGCTGCCCATCTTCATGTTCATGGTGGTTTATTCCTAGGAGCTGAAGGAACAGTAGGAGCTGTCCCTTTTATCCTCTTATTAACAAAAATGAACCTGGCTCGGCAACTTGTTACCCGGGCAACCAAGATCCTTCCTTTCCACATGCTTGAAAAACAACATCTGAAGGGTTGGTTCTGCATCACCCTCACGGTGCTTTACGCAAACACCACTGGCTGTATGCACTACTGGAAGCATGCACATCTTTCTGCAACCTGAGGCACACCTGCATACCTGGTAACTTGGTATTGGGGCACCACTCGCTCACACACTCTATCAGACATCCTGCCACCCACAGCACCACCCTCTGGAAATATTATTTACTGAGTTTTCTTCTCTTTGTCATATAATATAATAGCAGCACAGCCCTAAAAACCACTGGGATTTGAATATCACAGCCAGCAGATCAACTGATTTCCCCAAATGAGATTTTTTTTAATCCAAATGCTATACTATAAAACAGATTTTTTCAACTAAATGCTTTTTTTATGCAACTCTCTCTGAACAAATTTCTTCCCACTTTAATCCAGAAAAACAAACCCTGCTGCAGGAAGGAAGAGGCCTCCTGTGATTTCAACAGTACAGGTGTGAGAGCAGTGGGAGGAATGACACCTACTGCTCATCACTTTGATGAGATGGGGCACAGTATTTGAAAGAACCCTGCCATCCTTTGTGTGAGCGTGACTAGGAAGGAAAAAGAGAATCTAATGGGAGTGATGGGTGCCCTCAATGGCATATTATGAATTCTATGATACTTGAATTCTGACTCAAAAGGAAACGGTCTAAGAGTTTAGCAATAGGATATGTGGCTTTTTACCTCCTGTCTTCTACTTAAAGTCCACATTTGGTAATTTAGGGAGTAACAGCTGCTTATGGCTGACAGAAAACAACAGCATTACACAAGTTCCTAGTCTCCACCACAGCTGGTATTAATGACACTGCTGTGAGCCAACTCGGAGGTTAAGGTGAGAAGCTTTTGCCAAAATGAATTTTGGAGAAGATTTTTTTAACTACAAAGTCATTGTATTCACATCAAAATATCCATGACCTCTCCAGAGCTAATATTACAGCATCTTTCACGAGCACCATGCCATTCACGAGGAAAAAGAATGTACTGAGGGTCGGTGCATGTCAAACAAGTACATAAATGAATGATGCGTTTTTCCTTTGCCAGACTCTGTATGGAATCAGGATGATCCTATGGTAACTCATTTAGAATAGGCTAGTTTGACTTTTTGAATACAATGGAGATTGCAGCATTTTACAGCCTGTAGTGCTAGAAATGGACCTGGAAAGTGACCCATGGACACAATTTGGATATGTTTGTTTCTCTTTATCTTAACCACAGCATTACTTAGAGTAGAACAAGAAAAATGCATGCTTTAATTAGAGAGAATAAAGGCATCAAAGTGTTTATGCTTTATTTCCCTTTGTTTAGGATAAAACATCTGAGAGAACGTTGCTTTTAGAAGACAGTATTTACATCCGTGACAGTGTATAAACTAGGATTGCAAATATTTATGAAATACCTCCAAAATGTTGTTGTATTCTGTAACAGTACTGTCAAGTTTTCATAAGCCCCAACATTTAAAAGTTTGCAGAAGAGAAATGCGGATTTCTTTTTCACTGCTGTCTGCCTTTGACCTTTTGGAAGAAACTCAAAGGTGGAAATCACAGCTTCCTCTGAACTCTTAAGGGCTAGGGACATTAAGTACAAGGCCTTTTTGTTTATTAGGAGTGAAACTGACATACAGGTAAGGTTTCTTGAAGCGGGGTCTCACAGCTCACAGATCAGTGCAGAGCCATTCCAATTCCCCCACAACTCTGTCCCTGCTACTGGAGCCTAACGGTACAAGAGCAATCTGGAAAGAAAATGTATAGGGTTTGATGTTCACATGGTAAAAAATAGTAGAAGGTAATAAAAACTTTAAGCATTTGAAAAATATTGTTCTGTTTGACATGATGTGAATCCTTATGTGGCCTAAAAAAAGCACCACAAAAACAAAGCAAAATAAATAAAGCATTTTAAGTTTAGCAAAAGCAGTCAAGGTAGAGAAAACAATCTGAAGCAAGAAAATATGAAGATTCTGGGAAGACTCGCAAACATTTTGAAGCAGGATAAAGTCAAAAGAATTCAATCAGAACAGTCAGATTTTTCCCACTGGCCTTCATACACCACTCCTTGTCATTTTCATATTTATTTTTACTTGGTTTTTTTAAACTCTCAAAAATAGGCTCTAGTTTGGGGTAAAACCTGAAGCTGCCTGACCTGAAATGGAGCTGCCGCTGGAGCTCTGCTACAGGGTGCCTCTGCTGCCATAGAAACTGCTGTGCTCCCCCTAGGGAAATTGCATCGAGAGATTTTTTAAACTCTGGTGATTCCTGCTCAATGAAACACCAAAAATAATGCTGGCAGCAGTCCATACACTAGGTCAGGATCAAAGGTCTACAATTAGTTGTACATCCACACCTTTTGCATATACATACCTGCAAGAGGAAGGAGGAAACAGAGGGAGAACAAGTGGAGGGGTCTTTCAACAAATGTACCTGGATGACCCCACCACAGTCCACCAACTAATCAAAGAGACAGGTTACCACACAGCACTAAAGCCAAAAAAAAAAAGAAAGAAAAAAAACCCACACATAGTCTAAGGATAAGGGCCAAGAAGTGGGTGGGCTAGAAATGAAGCAACCTGCTGAGGTGTAGGTGTGGTGCCCCAGAATAGAACGGAAGCCCGTGGGCATGAGGAAGGCTGCACTGCTGCTGCCTGCTTACTAGCTGCTCTGCACATCACAATAGCCATTTCTTGCCTCTTTGGATATTTAGGAGAAGTTCTCCAACTGTTTTAGAAAGGGGAGAAAAAGATATTTAATCAAGTGTTTGACTTCATATTTTATAAACACAGCTGACAGATGAAAGTTATTAATGTGTTTATGTTTCTTCCTTTCTGTCAAACCCTGCTGCACACAAGGCTAGCATTTTTTCTAGAGAACACATGGTGAGAGCTTCTTTGAGGTACTACTTGAAAGTCATGCTGGCAGCAAGGACAAATTATTGGAATCTGGCAGGTTAACGATATGAGCTAGGTGTGGCAATAGCAAAAAAGCTTCAGAAACACATTTTAGTGTCACATTTTTATTTACAAACATGAGAAAAGGGACTTGAATGCTAATGTTCATCACATACTGTGTGTTATCACGAATTATTTGCTTTTCATGTCACTACTAGCTTGAACTTTGCATCTCAGATTTGGACTTCAAGATCTTTTCCATCCTAAATAAGTCTGTAAAATTTACTTTGTTATACTACTTTGTTATCTGATCTATGTAAGATGTCTTCACCTCTGAAAGAGGAGGAAAGATCCCCAAATGGATGAAACAGAGCTTGAAGATTTTTTTCTAATGTGCAATGAAAACAGAAGCTTCCCACCCATTATTTCAATTAACTTGAAATAGAACGTAAAGATTTACTTGCAGACATGGAGTAAGTCCATTTGTATAAAAATCAGGAGAATCTCTTCATTTAAAACAAGTTCATAAGTTATATTTGGCTACTTTTCAAAAAATCTCTGAAAACTACTCAGCAATGTAGAAATTTGTTTCAACAACAAGGAATAAAGAAGTAAATGACAAAACAAACCAAATTAGCCATTTCAGTAATTCAAAATCGCTTTCATGTCCTACTGTTCTACAGAAAGCGCAAGACAAAAGCTAGTTTCCTGTTAGGCTCGTGTCCTATCTCCCCAAAGCAATTAAAAGAACCAGAGATGCAGAAGCAAAAAGGCCTATTATTTTTCTCCTGTAATACGTCCGCCTCCTACAGGGTGAGATATGGCTCACAAGGCAGACTGAGTAAAAATTTTGGCTAATTCCCCTCTACTGCACAGAATGCAATCAAAAATGACTTCTAATGGACAATCTACTAAATCAAAGACAACTAAGAGTTTAAATGAGGAACTGTTGCTGTTAGCATACCAGTTCATGCCTCTTAAGACAAGCTAGTTCTCTAAAGCTTGGCAACTGGTTAGTATCCATAACCCATATAAGCTGTACTTCAAGCAAATGGCTGTACTGGAGTTGAGCAAGGAGTAAAGTATCATTGCCTCTGAACATTACATTTGAATCTTCAATTGATAAACCCTAACCTTAGGCATTTCAAGGAACTCTATTGGAGGACCACAGAGTCATCACACAGATCAACTCAACAGTTTCATTTGACTGGTAAATAAAGTAAAATAGCCACTACAGTAAAGAGCTCAGTTACAGATATGTAACCAAACCAAGATGCAGTCAGAGTCCAGAACCTTCACTCCATGTTCTACTATGCTCTTTACTCCACAAGAACAACTTGTGGCTTCCAGAGCACCAGAACATGCCCTCAAGGTGAACTCAGCATGGTATGTTTACAAGGAAGGTAGTCTTCAGTACACTGCAAGTATAATACAGAGACATAATACCCCCTGTAATTGAAGTCCCCTTTGTAATTAATTACATTTATTACCATAATTTAGGATTTGCTGATGCATAATTTGTTGTCTCTACAAAGAACAGAAATAGAAGTTACACTTAAAACCAGACTAGCCTGCCTCCCTGCCCTGAGATATGTGTGCAGAAGTAGCAAACTGCCTTAGACAGCAAAGAAGGGCTGAGCCTCTAGCAGGCACGTCAACCCTCACCAAAGGGAGAAACATTTGCATTTTCACACATACTTCTTTATGGTCATTGTCTTATGACTTCATACATATTAAAAATATGATTATCACAAGACCTAATATTTTGTTTTTCTCTACTGGCTTCACAAGTTCCATACATTCCATTTCACTTAAGGTAACTTTGGTTTCAAGTCCTTAAGATGACGTAGGCTGTTCTTACAGGTAAAAGATAAACACACCAACTAAAGAAGCCTTTCAAGTCATCATCCCAGTCAACTCTAGCAGAAGATATGTTGGCTGTATCAGCTGAGCACTTCAATTCAAAACAAAGCATAGCTCTCAACTGGACTTTGCTTCCTACAAATGTACATCATGCAAAACTGATCTGTAACATCAGTCGCAAGGTTTCTACTTTTCATTAATATCATCAGAACATCCATAGGGAAAAAAAAAAAAAAGATCTATTCATGTGAGATTCAACAGTGCTGCAAGCACTCCTACAGCAAAAGTCCATTCCTGTGGTCTATAAACTGTCATCACGAATATACTCACTTAGTAGAAATAAACAACCATTTAACATAAGAGCTCCAAGCTATGTGAGAAGGCTATCAGAGCATGAATACATTTTTGGTTCAGTGTTTCTTTAACAAAATTAAACAAGGCTTTAATACTATTGAAATATAATCTGATTCACATTCTTTGCTATTCAACATTTCCTGTGCTGCAGGACTCGGTATTTTTATTAAATCTGGTTCTTGAACTTTAAAAATGTTTTCCTGTTTGTTTGCAACAGGGTTGAAACAAATCAAGAAGCAGATTTCTTTTTTCAGAAAAATTTCTGACAAAAAAATAAAACCAGATAACTTAGGATTTTCTATCAGTTCCTCGAAGCACCAATGGCACTTCATGTTGCCATTTATAAAAAGCAAACCAGCAGATTTACCAGTTTTTCAACAAGCTTGATCTTTCTTTCTAATCTTGCCACTAGTTTTAGACATCTTTGGGGAATGGAACTAATGATCTTTAAGGTCCTTTCCAACTCAAGCCATTCTACAAACTTTCCTGCTCTCTCATTAGAGTCTGTCTACCTCTTGGCATTACACCTATTTTATTTATTTATTTATTTTTTAAGTATTGAAACCTTCAGATTTCAAGAACAACAAGAAGAGCAGGATTCTACTTCAGACAGTGTCTCATTTCCACTAAAGCCAACGGTAAAACTTCTAGTGAAGGCAGTGAAATAGACTTGACTAGTTTCCAAAACTATGACTACAATATAAAAAGGCCTAAATCAAGGTTTTAAAAAGTTGATGGGCATATATTTTGAAGTGTTCCCTTCAAATAGGTATTGTTAACTCCTAAGGAGCACCTTGTCCTGTGCCACCAAGTTTTACTTTTCCATATGCTTCATGTGATGTAGGCTGACGAAAGAAGCATCAGGGGGGAATTCTGAAGAAAAAGATGTTTTAGATCACCAGATTAAGAGACTCAGAAAACACTACAACATTTACACCAGCAGTAAAAGCTAGGAAAAGTCAGCCCTTTATTTTTATATATATATAAAATAAAGTTTATCAGTTCTTAGATTTTCTGCAAGGGCACAGTGCAGGCAATGCTACCTTGCTGCTGTGTTGCAAAGGAGGACTTTAACAGCAGGGTAAGAGTAACACAACAGTTTATTAATATACAGTGTTCTATTCTGAAATACCTGGTAAGAACAGGACTGCTAGCCAAGAATATCCCCCAAAACTCATATCTTCCCAGTTTTTCATCTTTCTCTCAAGCTTCAGGGGCTGTTAAAAGGTATCAAGCACCCCATTTGTTCTCTGTAATTTATTCTGTTTCTTTCCCATTCCCCCTCTTGATTTTATCTTGCCTGAAATAGTTAAAGCAGGCAAATCTGTTTCTGAT
>PPHD01019058.1:848-14273 GCA_002909625.1 Bambusicola thoracicus | reverse complement strand
TGAGTGATATGATTTATCTGGGGAGTATTGGTGATGGTTGGACTGGATGATCTTTTAGGTCTTTTCCAACCTTGATAATTCTGTGATTCTGTGATTCTGTGACTTTTAGTCTGCTTGCCATACAAGCACTCTGCTGCCCTGGCACAGAGCAGCTGCATGACCACACTTTCCTGTATAACAGACAGACTTTCCCAGAAACTGAAAACTGTGATGACTGCAGATCTTCCTCAGCTGTGAATTCTGAATTGCTTTCTCTGCATTTACAGTACAAAAATAATCAAGAGCCCTAAGCAAATGCACTCCTCAGAACAAATGAAAAATGAATGAAAATAGCCTGCTGAAACAAGATACTGCCACACGTGCTGATCTGTCTAGGGGAGAGAAGATAAAACAAACACAACGGGCATCTTCTGCATAGTTCAGTGCACTACTTGTGTGCTCAGGTGATGCAAATACGAGCTTCATGAAAGAAAAAGAGAACAGAGTAGAAGAGAACAGTTCTACAAACAGCCAAGAGCAAGCAAGCACGATAAGCCACACATCTTAAAGAGTTAGCTTTCCAAAGTCATAAACAAAAACCAGAAGAAGAGGACAAACTGATTAGTCAGGAGAGAAAATAATAAAAGTCAGGGTTATTACATATAAAGAATATTAGATCCATTGAAGAGAACAAATTAACAAAAACAAAATAATGAAAAGAATAAATCCCCTTCCACAAACAATTCCAGTAAAACGTACATTAAGACGTTCATCTAAGGGAAGTGTGGACTGTATCACCTCATTCACTGCAGAAAGCTACATATGAAGGCCATATACTCATATTAGAGAAGAATACTGCACCAATTATTTGTCCCCTCCCAATTCCAGAAATTAATGTGGACATCAAGGTTTCTTTCTTTTTGTTCTATTCCAAGAAAGGAGAGTAAACATAGCCAAGTATTACTAGGAGATATACCTGACTGACACATGAAATATATGTCTCTACATAAATAGTTTCATAGACCTTACTGGTGTACAGGGAAACTTAAGATGGTGTGAATAACACAGAAAGTTTTCATAAAGAAGGTGTTAGACTACAGAGGAGTTTTATAGAGTGATCTGTTGCAGCTCGCACTGATCTAAATCCCCTACAAGTTGCTTTTCTTAACACACTTTTATCCTTCCGACCTCTCATCATGTAGCTTACATCAGCGTGAAGTATCTTCAGCTGAGTGATCCAAATTCAGAAATGATGCAGAGTGGGAAGCAGGCAAATTTTATACTTCAAAGTGGGTGTGAATTCAAGTAATAGCCTTTTAAATTTCTTAAAAACTTAGGCTCATCCCTGAATTTGGATCACTCTGATGTAGCCAACATACTGACTTTGGTACAAGAACAACGTACAGCCACAGAACATTCGGGGTTCTGTGTCTGGGCTAGCATACCAACTATAATGTCCAAAATTACATTTTCAGTCTTTCAAGTATTGAAAGGCTATACCCTTTCATTGTTGCAGACCAGAAAGAAATGTCAGTGTTCATTTCATGGGCATTGTCCAAGGGGAGTCAAGCTACATGACAATAATGATGGACAACCTTTAGTGTACAAAAATACAAGAGAAGGAATAGCATGTGCAAATCCATCATATCTCCATCACTACCTGCTTAGTTATCCCAGTAACAGATTGATATGAGACTGTTTGGTTTGGTAAGACTAAAAAATAACTATTTTGTTCAGCCACTTGACTACTTACTACTAAACTCTGGCAAATAATTGCACTATGTCAGAATTTTTAAAAGAAATAATACAGTATCTTACATTTTAGAATATACTCCTAGAGAGAGGTAAGCAACTGTCCATTTAATTTGTTTTTTGTAATAGGCTTCATAAGCCTCAAAATACTGTTAATGATCTTTCAGTTCTCCTTTTTCCCTCTCTGTTAGTTGTTTCTATTATCAAAGGAGTAATAGATAGCCATAGTAAAATTAATCATTTTATCAACCTTAGATGATAGATACATGGATTAGACTGAGAAAACAGATTTCATTGCTATCTCACATTTTATCATCAAATCCAACTTCAGTAAATATAATATTACAAGAATAGGAGTAAACTTTCCAAGCTAGCCCATTCACATAAGCAGAGGCACACAAAGTCAAAAAATGGAAAGATGTCCTTATGGAAGCTATTAAATAATTGTAAAGAAAATAACAAAATCTTAACTGTGTATTTCTTTAATTATGATCTGAAGAACAAAGATGACAATACAGAATGAGCATTCTCACAAGGATGTAAAAACTATAATTGTTCTATAGCATAGTAAAACTAAGAGTAAGTATACAGATATCCTGTAGTTTAACACTGACATATACATAAAACAAGAACAAGCTTGGGTGCTACAACACATGGTTGAAATACAGGAGACTACTTACATCCCAGTTCATTCACATTCATTTTCAAATCTATTTAAAACAACAGATTGAGCTTTGAAATTTCCAGTTGCATTTTCTTACCCTCCTTCAAAGATTTTAATTCGTATCGGCTCGGTTTGTTTGGATGTAATGTCTTTGTCTCCATGAATATCTCCTTTTACTCTTTCTTTTATAATATTCCCCACTACTTTCTTTTCAAGCTTGCTGCCAAACAAGAAGAACGGCTCATGTTTCATCTGCAGAACAAAGGCAAGGAATGGTGTTACTGTTGGAACACACAATAAATGCACACTTTATTTCAAGTACTTTTAACATTCCAGGTCAAAGCCAAACTTTCATTGGTGCAACTCTAGACAACAAATTAATTTGCCCCATTCAATTTGATGGAGAATAAGGAAGGGGGGGGTTATCCTGGATACATTTTTATGTGAGTCTGGAAAAAAAATACAGCACCATATCTTTCCTCAGGAGGAAAAAAAAAATCATGGAAAATAGAGATGGAAAAGCCTTAGAAAGTAATTTATTGCCATTACAGAATTTTCCCTGGCACCATTATCTAATGCTTAGTCCATGAGGAAGAATCAGTATGTAAAAAACATTAAAATGATATGAAGAGCCTTGCTTAATTTTAAGTTAATCTTTAGTTATGGACCTGCATGGATGCCTGTGTCCTCTGTTTGAATCTGGACACTGCAAAAAGGACAAAATAAAAGGAGATAACTTTTAAGGTTCTGAAACATGTGAAGAACAGGTTTGAAAGCCTCACGTTTCACTACTAATTCTCAAAATGGAGACAGAGGCAGCAGAAGTAGCAGAGTTTGCAAAGGGGTAAACTGAGGCACAGAAGTTTTCATGGGAAGATATCAAACTTTGATTTCCCAATGCGAATTTTTTTTTTAAGTAATTAAACCACATTTCATAGTTTACTAGGATTTTCTCAAAAAAAGACATATTAATTTAATTTTATTAAAACCTCCTATTTACCTGAGCAAGTTGCTTCCACGCACTTGATGATGTCAGTTTACCAGCTCCAGGTCTGTGCATAGCAGCCAGGGTGTAGATTTCTGTGGTGTTTTTTTGCTTGGACCTTAAAAGTGCTAATGTGGTCTTTGTACTTAGCCCAGATGGATTTGGGTTACATGAACTTATACACCATGAAGCATAAACAGAAGATTTGAGAGTTGGTTGCTGAATGTAATTGGGCTTCGTGTAGTTTAAGAAACACCAGCTCACAGTAGTAGTAGTGCGCAGACTTGGGAACTGAAGGATCTGCTGAAAATCTGCTACATCCGTCAGGAGAATAGTTGAGCCTGTAACTTTCCCACTGGTACTCGATGTCATCTGGACTAGCATCCCAAGAGGCAATTTTTGATGTTTCAGTTGGTCTTCTGGCTGAATTTCTCCTGGTGGCAATGAAGACCTCTGTGGACTCATGCTCATATCTGAGGCTGTTTCATCAACATCCAGTTCTTCTGGAGATTCTCTTCCTTCAGAAGGGCCACTGGATTTCTGTCCTGGTGATGTGGAATCAAAACTAGAAAGTTTCTCCCTGCTTAGTGGGAAAGCATCAGCTGTTGGCATGCTGACAGGTGGGAAATCTTGAGATGAAGAGGATGACATTGGTGAAGAGGATGACACGGATGGCAGACTTTCTTTTGGCTCAGTAGCACAGCTCTGCCTTACTAGTTGAGGCTTCTGCATTCTTGGAAAATCTTTCTTTATATCTGAGTTAGTTAACTCAACTGCACTTAGCTCTTCAACTATCTGCCCATA
The DNA here is from genome assembly GCA_002909625.1 of Bambusicola thoracicus. Taxonomy (NCBI): domain Eukaryota; kingdom Metazoa; phylum Chordata; class Aves; order Galliformes; family Phasianidae; genus Bambusicola; species Bambusicola thoracicus. The sequence continues at coordinate 10,089 of PPHD01019058.1, read as the reverse complement.
CATCTTTTCTTCTTTGACTCGCTTTTGCTGCTTGGTCTCCATGAAGAGCTCCAAGCTGCTGGCAGGTGAAAGCATTCGTTTGCTTCCACCCAAGGTAGAAGCCATGTCAGAACTGGAAGTTAAACAGAGAGGAATTGAGGACTCCAGTCCAAGTGATAGTGTCTGTGGCACTTTCCACAAAGGATATTTTTCTAGCCCTCCATGTTGACCTAACATCTGAGCTATGTTAAATCCAATTCCATGCATTGTAGCACTAGTTACCAGTGTTCTTTGAGAAACGGTCTCATCAACTTTACAAATTACAATTGCAGGACTGTTGCTCTGTCCAAGGATCTGGGAAATGCTTGTGTACATGACACTACCATAAGACGGCACATGGGTTTGAATCCTGACAGGAACAACTGTTCCTGGCAAAGGTTGTACAGATCCATCACCTGGGGAGTCAAAATCTGTCTGAAGATGCTGTTCAGAAGAGGTATCTGTTGGTTTAATGCTATGGTCTGACTGGTACTTAGCAAGAGTAATTTTTGAATACTGCCCAGATGTTCCTGAGTAATGCTGGTAGGCTTGCTCTTTAGCATGCACATAATCAGCTGGTTTCTTTCCAATAAGCTCTGGAACATGTTCCAGGTGATAACTTGGAGGAATGTCTGTTTGGAAAGGTTGCTTGGCGTAAGATTTCTGCAGCTGTTGTACAAAATGATGCTGGAAGTGTAAAGGTTCTGTGCATGACTGCCACAAGACTGGCTGCTGAGATGGTGGTAAATGAACCATGCAGACAGTTGGATATGGGAACTGAAACAAGGTGCTATGAATAGAGGGAAATGGGACATTTTCCTGATGTGCAAATAGCTGTTGTTGCTCTGATGGATGTTTGTTAGAAATATAAGGTGCTTGTTGGATCATAGGAGTCCTTAACATTTCCGGACTATCTGCAAGAAGAGCCTGTTGTTGGGCAAGGTGGGATGAGCTATTAACAAGCTGAGCACAAGAGCCAACAGTCTGTTTTCCAGAGTCATCTACCTGAATGGGCTGAAGTACAGAGGAAGGTGAGTGATGCCAGGCAAGCTGGGAAGAGCGAAGACCAGCCTGTGCATGTTCCATCTGCTCCTGCTTTATACTTTGTTCTGTGCTCTGATCAGTCTGGGAAATCTCTGGGAAACCACTGAAGGAAGCCTGGCGAACCAAGAAGCATTTCTTCCTTTCTCGTGATGGAGATAGGGCAGTAGTTGGTGTCCCAGCCGAAGAGGCATGAGACAGGTTTCCATAATCAAAGGATTTACTTCGAATTTCAGGGATTTCAGCAGCATGAGGACAGGGCATCTGTTCAGATGAGCAACGTCTCATTTCCCTCTGATGATGATGCCCAGGGACGGAAAGCGAGTAAGCACCAGCTGGAACTGTTAAAAACTCAGACTGTTTTCCAAATTCGTCTTGTTTGGGAGGTGTGATGAACTTCACATTTTCTTCTCTTTCAAAGGACATTGAAAAACTTGAACTGTGTGACAAATTACTTTCCTGGCTAGGGCTGCGAGAAAGACTTGTACCAGTGGACTCAAAACTGGAATCTCCAGAAGAGTGCTCCATGTCAGCCAGTCGTAAACGCTTCTTTTTGGGTGGGAGCTTTTCAGCTGGCAGTTGAGAAAGGGTTTCACTTCTCTGAGGCCACTGGAATTCTTCAGTTGGTTTCTCCTGCTCTTTGTTCTGCACTTCTTTATCTTTCTCAGGCTTATCTGGCTCCTCTGTGACACGAATTTCAGGTACCTGTATGTTGTGCTGGCGAACCAACCTGGGCTGCATATGATATGACTGAGGCTGCTGGGACGGAGACGGCTTATTGGTGTCAGTATTTTCTGTTTGTGGAGGTCGGTCTGGGCTCATTGGGGACTCACAAATCTCATTCTCACACGTTTCAGATGGTGAATAGATCTTATCCTGCTGGCATGCAATATGTTCTGTAGATTCAGACCTTTCAAATGAGTTCGGCCTGCTCAATGAATTTGTGTGCTGAATGACAGAAATGACATTTCCAGGGGGCTTTTTAGTCAGTGATTCTGCAGTCTTTTCTTGCTCTGCAGCTAAGGTTGAGTCTTCCAGAGAAGCTGCTGGACTTCCAGACTGCAGGTAAGGCCTGCACATGTCAAAACGTTCTGCATGGCAGTGGGTAGAATTGTCCAGACCTTGAAGGGAAAATCCACTCCTTGGCACATCCTGAATTTGGGATTTGGGATCAAAGTCCAAAGACTGAATTCCTGCAGTGCTGCTAGTCGTACTGCTGCAAAGCATGGGACTGTCCTCTTCGTCTCCAACACTCTCCTCTTTCCTGCGCTTCCTGTTTTCAAAAGTTCCAAGCATGGATGGCATCGTCTGAGATTGTCCAAGTGGATCGATGAAGTATTCTCCCCCCTTGTTTATTCCACCTAAGGATGGAGAGTCTCTGTAGCTCTGCTTCTGAGCTTCAAATTCTTCCCATTTTCTGTAGTGCTTTCCACTGGCATCATAGTCATAGAAGGTCTTGTCTCCCATTTTCTTCTCTTTTGAGGATGGTCCTTTGTCACCTGCTATTTGTCTACTGGAAGAAATAATTATATTTTTCCCTGGTCTTCCATGGTAATCTGAATCTGAGTGCCCCTCTTGCACAGAGGGCAGTTCAAAAGCAGCCTGTCTTCTCAACATCCTTTGGTGGGATATTCCCACTGTACCAGGGTAAAATACATCATCAGAGCCAGTCATCTTCTCATCAAATGAATGGCTTCCTCTCAGAGATGGGGGAATACTTAAGCTGTTTGCAGAAGAGGTTGGCATGGAGTTACTTCTAATAAGAGGAGAAGAATCTACTGGGGGTTCAAGAAGGACAGGCACCTCACCCTGCTGACTGGCTTGGTACAGGTTGGATTCACTTTTGATGGGGGATGTGGCACTCTGGGATTGTCTAGATTCTGCATTCCTGCCTGGATATACTTGTGTAGATTTAATAGTGCTCAAATTACTGGAGTCAATGAGTTCTTCTTTATTTGGGGTCAGCTGAGAAATATGTTCCTCGAGCATCTTTATATCCAATCTGTTATTTAAGAGAGGTAATGGCTCTGCTTTGCCCTTTCTACCTATTAAACTGTGTTCCTGATTTGTTGTGGCTACTGTTAGTGCTGTTCTTTGATTAATCCTATAAAACTTCCCAAAGATGATCTCTTCATAAGACTTTGCATTGGTATTTGGTGGGCTTATTTGCTGTTCAGCGCTTTCTGAGCGGGAGAAGTAACCCGAGTCAGTGCTTCCCTTACTGTGTGGGCTAAGGAGGTTTAACGACTGCTCAGAATCTTGCCCTTTTTTCTCTGACAGTCTTAGTGCAAGTCGCTGTTTAACTGTGTGAGAGTCATCAGCCTTAGTACTTAAGGATGGGTTTTGCAACATATCAGAGCCAATATAGGGTGAACTCTCACTGGGTAACTGAATTCCACTCTTAGGGATAATCAAAATGGGCACTTTCATTGGCCCCACCAAGGACTCTTCCATGGAGGAGTGAAAACTGCTCCTACTAGCTATGTCCAGGGGGAGCTGTGGGACGGGGCTCAGTTTTTCAGACCCTTCCATTAGGAGTGAGGTCTCCTCATCAGTGTCTGTGCTCTGTTCACCATCTGAATGTATTTCAGCTTCCACATCAATGTAACTGGCATCTAGATCCAACTTAGAGACTGCTGACTCTGTGAAAGGTACCAACCCTGCTTTAATTGCATGGGCATGTGACTTTCTGTGCTTGTAGAGGTTGCTCTTTGTCTTGAAGGAGAAACCACAAGGAACACAAGGGTATGGTCGTTCTCCAGTATGAGACCTAATATGCTTTTTAAGTACACTAGGTTTGGCACAAGCCCTGTTACAGTAAGGACAAATGTACTTGCCAGGCTTTTTGGGTTTGTGATCCTTCTTGTGAGCATCTTCTGATTGTTCTAAAGATTTCTGTGAATATTGGCTATAAGCAGGGTTTAAACTTGAAATCTTCTTCCTGGAGAAACCTCCACTATGGCTATGCATATGAAAAGGAAATAAGTCCTCTGAGGCAACTGATTGCAAGTGGCTAGGAAACTGCCATGGGGGGCCTTCCAAGCTCTGATGTGGCTTTATGTTGTGCAAGAAACCTTGTGGCAATGAATGCTGTGGGAAAGAAAGTGAATGTTGACATGAGTAAGGAGTTGGACGATGCTGTGGATATTGCTTCTCCGTGACTTGCTGTGCAGCTTCATTCGATGATACCAGTTTCCCAGAACTAAAAAGTTGTGCTGATGCTGTGTTTCCAATTTGCTCGTGATCTATTTGTGGTTGCCTCTGTATTTCTTGATTGCCAAAAGTGCTCATCTTAATAACAGCTGAATGTTCTTGCCTCCATCTACTTGGTACTTTAGCAGTTTCTCCAGACCCTGAGGTAGCTTTTTGCCCTATAGCTGTGTCCCCAGAGTCCATTTTGTTACACAAAGTCTTAAGTGCTAGTTCACTTGAAAGCTGTGCAGACTCATGGAGTGTGTCCAAAGCTGTGCTTTTTAAAGTTCTGTTGCTCCCATTTTTCCAGAGCTGTTGCAAGTTCACAGACTTTTCTTTCTCTTTGGAACTTTCTACGCAGTAGTCTATAGGCATTAGATTTGTGTCTGTATACTAATGTGATTATTATACAGTCCTGTTCATGGCATAAACTTTCTTAAACAGTTTATTACACATTTGCAAAGGCTTACTATAGCATTTGGACATTTTCCATTGTTATTAAACACTGAGATGCAGAATGACAGAGATATTTGTGATCTACTAGAGGATTCTCTTCATCTCTTCCATGGTGACACTGATATCTGTAAGGAAAAAGTAAAAACAAAGAAAACCCCCACACTAATTAATATAGTCAGGCAAAATAACATCAGTGCAATTGGTTGCATTTTAATTGAGCCTTTCATTAAAAATATTAAGGTACTTAAGTAAAGGTAACTACATTTCACAAAATCCCATTTTGTGAGGCGAGACAGTAAAGACTGGCTCCAAAGATTTCATGCAAGTGGAATCACTAGTCAGTAGAACCCATAAGAAGAGAAAACAGAAATCTACCCTTCTCAAGCTGAACAGTTCTGGTAAGCTTCCTGAGGTCTTAAAAGAGATGTGACTCTCAGGAAGTCTGCCATCTAGTTTCAAAGCCCTTTCAGCAAATCACTGCTGAAAACAGAGGTAACCCCATAGGTAGGAATTACCTTATCCAGTATTACTCACCTACAGTTCAGATATGCACTTAAAGTCACCCGGCTTTCCTCCAAAGTCAGGAAGGTAATCCATACTTCCAGAGGTGAAATCTTTGCATATCATGAGGGGTGCTTTAGACATAAGGGATGTGTATATATATATATATATATATGGCCATCCACTCTGGATATGCCTGCTTGTCACTCTTGCCTAGGCAGAAATTCTACCTGACTACCTTGGGTAATATACCAATTTTTAAGACAGCTAAAGAGAGGTACTTCTTAGCTCAGGTCATATAACTCATTCTACAAGGAACTATTGATCACTTTTTAAACTACTTTTAATCAGTCAAAAACAACATCAACTAAGTATTCTGAACACAACAGTATTGGTACCTTTCCACATCTTCATTTTCTGACCATTATATTAAATTTTAGTGAGAATGTCTTTCTAGAGGTAAAATACATATTGCAGAAATGACCTGTGACTGTTTTTAAGTGACTTCAGTGTTTTAAATTTCTACATTGAAACATTTACATCCAGCTATATATGCAGGCTTTATGATTACATGCAATGTGATTCCAAAGTTCTACTACAAAGAAGAAAACTCAAGTATAAATGTCACGGACAAGAACAGCATGTGAATTTTTGAAGAACAGCATAAGCTTCCTGCTTCCATATTATCCAAAGAGGATATTTTCTGGATAAAATGGTGCAAATTATAAAGACGGTCAAGGTTTTGCAACTGTGAGAAAAAAAGGTAAAAAAAAAAAAATCAAAAACCAGTATTTGAGATACTGGAATATTTTTAATTCCTACAGTGGAAAAACTGAATTGGGCTTGAAGAAACATTAGAGAAGTTCAGGAAAACTCAGAGGGAATGAAAATATATGCCTTTTTCTGGTATAAAACAATTACCTGCATCTTGTAGGGATCTAGTAGGCATGACTATCTTCAGATTTCCTGTAGAAAAAAAAATACAGTCATAAGAAATTATTAAGTATGAATGCTGAAGAAAATTTTCTATTATTTACAGTAGAGGCCTGAAAACTTCATTCATCCATCTCCTGGAAAAAAATTCATACTGCATCTCAGAGCTCCAAGTTAGTACCTTTTTCAAAATATGAGCATGAACCTTTTTAAGAGCCCTTTAAGGACAGCTTCTAAACTGGAGCAGTCTCACCTTCTTGAATCTGTAGAAAGAGAGCTGCCCAATGTCACTCTTCATTCCTACACCCTTGCTAAGCCTGGATTATCCCTGAATCCTATTGACAAATCCCCTTTCGATAACTCTTTCCAGCTAATACTTTCAGGCCTTCCAGGCTACTCATTAAATGTTTCAAGGACCAGGATGAAATCCCAGCCAGGTCGTCACCATGAAGGTACAAGAAAAGTAATGAAATGCAAGTAAGATTTCAGTTCAGTTAACACCAGTGAGAGACTGCTTAAGAACATATAGCTGCCTCCTCAAAAGAGAAACCTAAAAACCAAGTGCGTATTTAAAAGACTTCTGTACCTGCCGTAATTTGCCACCTGTCCAACCATCATCTGACTACAGGATGATGCACAACAGAAAAGACCACCACAGGAGACACACCCCAAAAAGGAGAACTGACTGGTGTCTGGCTTGGCTGAAAGATCAGTTCCCCTTTGCTGTAAAAGGAGGATTCTCCCATGCAGTTTTCAACAAATCCAATCTTGAAAACAGAATTTTTGTTTTGTTAAAAAAGGATGTTTATTCAATTTGGATAACAAAAGCAATATTTATTAGTTTTCTTCAGAGGTTTTATTTAGGTCAAAATCTAGAGTACTTTCCTTTATTTTAAGAAGAGATCTTTAGAAATACCTGAAGTATTAGTGGCAGGGGAGGGCATATGGGTTAGTATAATAACCTCTGGTAAGAAACTGTGAGAAAAGCATCTAAAACACTTATTCCTTCTCCACTGAATAAAACCAACAGATGATAAAATAGTAAAATAAATAAAATAAAAAACTCATCAAAAGTAAAAAGACGTTTTAGCTCTCTGTAATCACAATAAGTGATTAATACTTTTACTTGATAACATTTTCAAAGAACAAATGGATATTAGTAAGGCCCCATCCATGACTTGATATAAAGAGAATCGCTAGTGTGCCACCTACTAGCAATCAAAAGGGACAAGGGAGAATGTTCCTATGCAAAAGAGCATAAAATTATTAGCTGTCTTCCAATAAAAGTACTTTTTTCCTTATTAGGTAATTTCGCAGATGGTGAAGAAGAAATTTCTAGAAGATGGAAACATCCTTTCACTTCCATGTTCCCACTGCCAAGAACATATTCAGAGAACAAATCTGCCAATCACAGAAACAAGACAGCAGTAGTTTTATTTGAACAAAAGATTATGCAAGTACACTTCCATCAAGTCCAGCTCCGTTGCAGAGTTCAAGTTATTCGGTGATCCTTACTATTTTCAGAACATTCTATATGATTTTTCAACCTACACTGTGAAACAGGTATACACTAATTGTGGGGATTATTGATGACTTAAATTTGGTGAACGTCTTTCTCCTGGGGAAAATAAATCCTTTACCAGAATCAACAAAGTCATTTCTGGTTTGGTTTGAACTGTTATCCACCCCGTGTCAAAAACGGTTTTAATATTATTTCTCTTTTTTTCCTAGGACTAAGTTTTACCGGAGAAATCCAACACACTGCAAAGCTAGTTTACATTGTCTGTTTTTTCCAGTCAAGCCTTTATCTCATCTTCCTGTACCCACAGACTAACTGAGGCCAAAAAGAGACTTCCAAATTTCAACTGATTGATGCATCTCCTTCGGAAAACACTGTGAATACACTTTTCAGTATTGCTCTTTGACAAAAATATATTCTTTAATAGACAGGAGCTCTCTATATTTCAGAAACTTCATATTTAAAAGTAGTGAACTAAGGATGACAGAAATGCGCATTTTCTTTAATGCTTTTGGTGCCATTTGGCTTCACTGGAGTGGCTGAGAGGAGCCCACCTACACGGATCAGACAGCGTGCACGAGCTACGCCGAGCACATCATTTGCCACTGGCTGCAAAGGCCTCCCTGGAACTGGCCCAAGCCAGGTTCCCATTGGAATGTGGCCCGGCAGCCAGATCCCCCACCACACTGACTGCACTATCTGCCTGCCTCAAACCAGGGCATTTTTCACTTCTCTGCAAACTTTGAACACAAGGACATAACTGGGAAACTGGGAACTGTATTTATGTCAAATGCACCTACTAAATCAAGACATTTAAAACTTTCTAGAAAGGAGAATTACTCTATCATTCCTGTTCCTAAGGTGCCTCTGTGAGCTAAATACAGGAGACACAGATCTGGTTGGCTACAGAGCTCCAGGATTCCTCCTTTTCCTTCCTTCCTTTCTTTCTTTCTTTCTTTCTTTCTTTTTTTCCCCAGATCATTAAAATGGTTACACTAAACAGCTTTAAAATAAAATTTGGCAAAATACAACTTTTACTACTTCTCAATTTGTAGCTCATATTACAGCTCTTGCAAGTGAACAAATTGGAAGCTTATGTCTTCCCAGCTAAATCCTGAGTGCACCATACAGAATAAATATTGACTCTAGAGTAAGGACTAAGGGTCAGATCCAGACTTGCTTTAAATCTTTCCTGTCTATCTCTGCCAGCACAAAGCTGTCCTAAAACCACTGTAACTGGCCCCTGAGGAATTCATATTCTATAGGACACCAGTTAGCAGAGACAAGCTGCTGCAGTGGCTCCTATAAAATCCCTATGCTCACATACAGACCTCTGCCAAAACCCTTATTAGCCAAGCTTAGTTTATGTCTGGGATGAGACCAACAGTCAGTCAGACTTACAGAGAAAGCAGACCACCTCTGAGCTATTCCACACCTGCAGGTGAGAATGAAACTGACTTGGCCTTTTGGGAAGAAGAAGAGCACGTCTTTGACTTGCCATCCTACCCCATGTTTCCTTCTGCTCCACTAACGACAGACCCACAGATCTGCCTGGTAAGGACAATACAGTGAAGAAAAAAG
>PPHD01019057.1:0-14274 GCA_002909625.1 Bambusicola thoracicus | reverse complement strand
TATACATTTTATCGTACAGATTTTTCGTAAAAAAAGAAAAAAAAAAAGAGAATTTTTTTTCCAAGTTTGATACTGTAAATCTTTATTAAAAGAAATCGCCGGTCCAGGGCGCCCTCCCTGGGTGGTGACCTGGAGGGGAATGAAATGTCCTGGCTAAGCTTCCACAGGGGGATCAGAATTGCAAGGTAACGTGGAGGGAGGAATGACCCGAAAGCTGTTGACCACCATGGAGACCCAACTCCTCCACCCTCCGCCCCGGAGGGCCCTCCAGCTTGGGGTTGTCGCATTGCATTCCTCTGGGGTTCGGTTTGTTTCCGTTGGTTATTTTTTTTGTTGTTGCTGTTGTTCTGTTTTGTTTCTCTCCGTCCTGCCCTTGCAAGCCTGACACCCAGGGTGAGCGTGGCGTGGGGAGCCACGTGGGGTCACCGGGCGCTCCCTGCCGCGTCAATTCGCTGCGGTATTTCGGATGCTGGGCTCCCTTCTCTGCCCCCCCAGGAGCAGGGGCTCTGAGGCCGAGCTTTGGGATCCTCTCCCCCGGGCCTTTCTTCCCCCTCTGCAGCGCGACGTGGGTACCTTGGGATGCTGGAAACAGCCCGAAGCATCCGCGCGGGTACCTCGGGGCAGCGCCGGGAGGGACATCCTCGGCCTCATAGGTGTCTTTGCCGAGCTCTCCGGTGGCAGTGGGGAAACCTTTCCCTCCAGGGCACCTCCAGACCCCCCCACAGCAAGTCAGCATCTCAGCTCTCGCCCGGCTCTGCCATCTGACGGAGGAGACCGCGGTGCCCCGGCTGACAGCGCAGCAGCGGCAGGGCTGGGCTGCGGCACAGCTCGGACCCGGGGAGGAGGAGAAAGTGGCATTGATTTGATTTGATTTCTTCCTCTCTCGAATCATTTAAACTTTGTCGTCATGATTGTTTTTATTTAAAGCAAAGAAACAAATGAAAAGGAAAAAAAAAAAACAAAACAACAAAGCCGACACAAAAAACCGAAAAACTTTTGTAACGTGGATTTGTTTTCCTTCGTCTGTATTTCAGTCTGCTGGGGTGTTTCCGTAGATGGTGGATACTTGCTTTCATTTTTTTAATGATAGAAGTCTTCTGTTTTAAGTTGTTTGTTTTTTTTTTATCACCAGCTCATCCTATCCTCTGTGGTTACTCAGTAATTTCATTTCAATATTTATTTTTGTGCTGCTTTTTTATTATAAAATAAATTATTGATATACCAAGCAATGTGGATTCCTGTTTGTAAGGCGAGTAGCCCTGTGTATGTGTCCATTACTTTCTCTTGACAGCCACGACGTAATTTATTGCTGTAAATTTAGCTGCAGTGACTGGTTTTTTTGTACCTTTCCAATAAAGCGTTTTCTGGTTTCAGACTTGCCCTGGTGTTATGGTCAGCGTTTTGGAGCTCACGTTCATTTCTCGGGGGCGTTTTCCTTGCTCATCACCTGAGCGGCCGGCTGCGGTGCCGTTGGGACTCAGGCTGGGTGTGGATGCTCCAGCGGATGGCTGAGCCCACCCCGCAGCCCCGCTGTGCTGCTGCTCCCGTGCCTTTGGGCTGTGCTCCTCTCCAAGCTGCCGATCCCGCAGGGCTCACGCTTATCGTGTTTCCTGGTGTGTGTTTGTGCTCTCTGCCCGGAGCACGTGGGAGCTGCTGCGGTGGCGGTGCTGGGAGCGCCCCGTGGGACTTGGCTTGGAGACCTCGTGCTGTGAAACAGGGCACGGTGCTGGAGGGAGCCGCTCCCCTCGCCGTGGGGTTGTGAAATATCCTTCAGTGCTTCCTGTGCAACTGCCGGTGAATAAACAGCTTTAACTCCTTCAATCAATATTTCATCGTTCTCTTTTTCCCTACTGGTTCATCCAAGCTTTAAAGCGATGGGAGAGCTGGGAGCCGCGTGGGCTTCGGTCTCCTGCCGTGGGCAGTCCTTGTTTTTGGGGGCAGCTAAAGGGGGAAACGTGCACTGCGCTGGGATGAGGCAGCGTGCCGCGTGGATGTGGCCAATGACAGAAGTAGGGCAGTGTATGGACGAGCAGTGGGCTGGTGATGTGCGGTGGTCACCGGGTGCTGCAGGTGGGGCTGGCTGCATCCTCACCGGGCTCCTGGGCATGGAGTAGGGATGCAGGGCAAGCTATGGGATTGTAGGTGCTGTGAGGAGCAAGCTTGAGAAGGTCACCGTCCCCTGCTTCAGCTCCTGCCCATGGAGAGGACAGCGAGGAGCTGGTGATGGCAGAGGGAGGTGGGACATTGTGCCCATCCAGGGTTGGGGCAGCACCATGCTGGAGGACACCTTCTGCCAAGGACACCTTTGGTATTTCAACCCCCGTCGGGGTGTTCTGAGCTCTGAACCTTGCAGGCTGAGGTGGCCCATCCATGGCAGTGCACTCCTTGGGGCCGGCGTCACACTGCAGGCTTGGGTGCATCACGGCTGGTTTGGTGCTTTTCTTTTTCCCTCCATGTTTTGCTTGTGAGAAAGACCTGTTTTACATATAATACAGTAATCAGGACTTGACATAAATAGGCGATTGTTACCGTCTGCAGTGGGAATTGCACCTGCTGGCAAGAGCGATGAATGCAGCCCATTATGTGCTGGAGTTGATCATTTGTGCAATGAAGTACAGCGGCGCTTCTTGCTGTGTTCTTATGCCAGTCTGCATCCCACGGGCACGCTGGCAGATGCCCCATCATCACCTCGCAGTCTGTCCTCACCCAGGGGGTGAAGCAGCCTCTGTCCCCGCAGCTGAGACTCAGAGGGGCTCCGAAGATGGAGATGTTTGCTGAGATGTGGCCCTGCTTCCCTGCCAGCTCTGCACCCAAACCACAGCCTCGGTGGTGGCAGCTCCCTGGTATGCCAACTGCTTGGCTCTTGTTTACAGGCCAGGTGACACGAAACACGGCAGCCTCACGGGCTGGGCAGGTACAGGCAGCAGAGCTCCAGAGCAGAGGGCTTGCAAGACCGGCTCAGCCATAGCCTGCCTGCATTGGCTCCACATTTCCAGCATGATAAGATACTTCTGATAATAATAAATAGATCTGTGTTGTTGCTGCTGGGTTTGGCTCGGCTGCAGAGGACCCAGCAGCTCGGAACTGCTGCATCCACAGCTTTGGAGGAGTTGCAGTACACAGTGGGGACATGCTGCTTATGGAGGGAGAGGGATGAACGCGAGTCCTGTGGGAACGGCGGAGTGTGGAGGATGCTGTGTGTGCAGGTATTTCTGCTGGGCCAGCACCAAGGGGCAGGGAGGACGCGCAGCTTAAGAGCATCAGCATTAGAGCAGGAGCGGGCAGAGTGTGGGCTGTGCTCGCTGAGCTAAGTGAAAACGCTCCTTCAGCCCATGGTAGAAACTGCTGTTTATTAGAAAAAAAAAATCATAAATAATTTCCTCTTGCAATTTACACTTTGCAGCTCAAGAGCAGGGAATAAAACAACACTAGGAGCTGTAAAACAGCTATAAGCCTCACCCATGAGTTTGTTTGCCGTGTGACTGCAAATCAAAGGCTCCTGACTTGCCCCTCTCCTTCCACTGCCCAGCTCCCACCCCAACCAACAGACAGCCCCTGCCCAAAGAAGTTCCCAAAGGGATCTGATTAAGAGCAGGGGAACAGAAATAGGAGAAAATAAAATTGGAGAGGAAGTTTAACAGAAAGACAGAGAAAAGCTGTCGGGCTCAGCCCCACGTGCCTCCTCAGAGCCCAGGCAGGGTGATGGGTTTGTGGGGTGCTGTGGTGCTCTGGGTAATGGCTCACACAGCCCTCATGGTGCTGAGCTCCCCAGGGCCTCCAGTGCCTGCTGATTCTGGTCTTGCAGCACTTGCCTCTTGCATGCAGGGTAGGGACAGGGGATGGAGAGGAGTCAGGAGGAACAGACAGTTCCCGGTCGGTACATTCCTACCACCACCAGTCACAGTCTGGTTCCCTAATAATGGCTCTGATAAGAAAGCTGGAATCCCTTTTAACTCCTGATCCGCTTGCAGATAAATGGGTTCAGACATAAACAAGCTCCTCTATCACTGCAGCTTACAGGAATGCAGCTGCAGGAGTGTGCGGTGAGGTCCAGGAGGGGTCCCACTGCTGATCCCAGGAGATGAGCTGCATCCCCATCTGGAGGCCGAGGAGGATGAGTTGCTCTTCCTCCTGGTAAAGGGCTCCTGCACAACTCTGTGGGCTTTTTGAGGGGAAGGAGAGAGGAAAATGTAAAAATAAGGCATGATGTCTTTCAAATGTTACCAGGTTTTGAGGTGAAGTGAAGTCACCTTCCTGCACTGCTTTTCTCCATGGGGCCCAGGAGATCATTTTTTTACCCGAATCAGGAGAAACTAGAACAGGACTGTGCTGAGAAAAGCATTTCTGGCAGGCCTCGGTGCTGTTTGCAGGTAAGAGGAGGGTGAGGAGGCCGGTCTGTCCAACGGCACTGAGGGCATCCTGGCTCACTGGGAGCCCAGCAGGGCTATGGGCACAGGGCTGGCACCCAGATTGGCAGTGAAGCAAAGAGCACAGTCCCTAACACCTCAGAGACTGAGTCAGAAGCTGGCACTATTTTAACCTTTCCCTGGTTATTGCATCTTCCCTTTTAGGGACTGGCTTTATGAGTAGAGTTCCCAGCTCTCCTCCTTCCAGCATGCCAACATGACCAGATTGTCACAGCCTTGAGTCTCCCCTTCCTTGCATTTAAGCCCCTTCAATGTCTCTGTATCTTCTGATATCTCCTACAGCTCCTCGTCCGACAGGATCAGCACTCTCTTCTCGATGTTTTTGCTCTTCCTGCCTCCTGCTCCCTCTGCCCTGCAGGCCACGTGCCCGTTCTCGCCCGGCGCTTTGCGCTCTGCCTCCTGCATGGCCTGCTGGGTGTACTGCTGGTAGGTGGGCGAGAAGTTGTGGATGGCGTCCTGCACGATGTCCTGAGGGCTCATCGTCTCCTTCAGCCCGCTCGAGATGCTCTGCATCGGGGCAAGGTTTGCTGAAAAACAGAGCAGGAGGTGATGGGGCATCAAATGGCCAACAGCAAGGTATCTTTTCCTATCACAAGCAGTTGAGGGAGGAGAAGGAACTCGTGGAGCACAAGAGGAGGCTCCTTTACTGTTTTTTACCATCCCATTGTAGTGCTATAGGAGGTAGTCCTTTCCCTATCCACTGGTGAAAGAAGGCAGAAAAGAGGAACAGTTACCTGTTGAGTTTTCTTTCTTCTCTCTGTACACCCGGCAGCTAAAAGCGTAGAGCAGGGCAATGGAAGCAAAGAGCATCTCAATGCAGATGATGAAGTTCTGGTAGCCAGCAGCCACTGTCCCAGCTCCCACCTCCTTCCCGTCGATGATCTGAACTTCGGGGATCACCCCGCATTTCTCCAGGATTGCCAGCAGTGTCCCTGTGCAGGGGAAGGGAGAGGGATCAGCTCCGGACCGCCCCCCTGGGCTGCATGGTGCTGCAAGAAGGCTGGGACGCACCTTGCCAGAAGGAGAGGAAGATGACAGCCTTGATGGTGAGGAACTTGAGGACTGGCTCAAAAGGGCGCAGCAGGTCCATGGTGGCGAAGTAGAAGAGGAAGAGGGCATAAAGAGCCAGGCTGACAGAGAAGTTGTAGATGATGGTGATGTAGAGATAGCCGCTTCGGACACTGCAGGGGGAGAGCAAGGTGCTGAGTGAACACAGCTGGGGGCAAAGAGGGAAGGAGGAGAGGATGTGCATGGCTGTGCCATTGTGGGGCAGCCCAACCCAGCCCAGCCGATGAAGGTGGAGGGGGAGCAGAGGCTGCTGTCACTTTTGTGTTTTGGCTCTCAAGTGTTTGGTCCAAATCTTGCCTGGGGATAGTGGGGCTGTTCTTGGGTTCTTTGGGTTCCGTGTGGTCTCACTACCTGGGGAGGGCCAGCAGGTCCCCCCATTCCCTCTGATGGAGCAGGGACCATCCTGTCCCCTTCCCCCAGGAGATGCCCTCCTCCCAGCCCCACCCAGCATCCTCACTTGAAGTCCCCGTCGTGGTACTTCCCGAATGCCTGCAGGATGATGGTGACAATCGCCATGAGGGGTTTCACAATGCAGAACTGAAGCGTGGCCTGCACAGGGGAGAAACACCACGCTCAGGGCAGGAGTGACTTCCTGCCTTCCCCCTTCCCCATCACAGCCAACTCTCTGCTGTTGGGATGGAGGAGCGAGCGCTTCTCCATTGCAGGAGTGATCCAAACCAGCAGGTAGGAGGGAGCAAGGCTGTGCACCCTGAGCGCTCCCAAAAAGCAGCATAGCCACTCTGAGGAGGGGGTGGCTCAGGGACAGAGCAGTGCCTCCAGCCTGCAGCGCAGCACTGGGCAGTCAGGGAGCCGGCCAGCCAACCTGAGACTGGGCAGAGATAGAAATCTCAGCGCTGCAGTGGGAGGGGACCCTGACTCAGCAGTGAGTCAGAGCAAGGACAGCAAGCGCAGCGCCCTGCTGCTGGCCAGGTGCCGACAGAGAGAAAAACAACGAGCATCTGGGTGAGATTTGCCTTTGGGTAAGGGACCCACTGCAGCGCAGCCCCAGGAGCCCCCATCCCTTGCTGTGGAGGGGAGTTGCAGTTCTCCCCACCGGGTACCCACCTGCTTGCAGAAGCGCAGGAACCCAATAGAGTAGGACATGCCCTGTAGGCAGCAGGTCCCGTACAAGCAGCTAGACCTGGAAGCAGAAGCCGAGGAGATGCTGTTGGGCAACAGGATGGGGAAAACAGGCAGAGGGCTGAGGAGCTGGTGGTGTGCCACCACTTACGCAATGGGTTTCCCTCGGATCTCAGTCATGATGGTGCTCTCCCCACCGAGGTACTCAAAGCACAGGCTCAGGAAGCTGTAAATCACAAAGGCTGACAAGGAAAGGGCAGACATGGTCAGCAGGGCTGGTGGTGGAGATCAGGGGGGCCTTACATTTCACCTCCCTTCCTGCTCAGATGTCTCCTCATCCACCCAGCACGTTATCAGGGTTTGGGACAACGATGTGGGTGCGTAAGAAGGCAACCAGCAGGTCGAATCCACCTGAGCCAGATGCACTACGCCACATCTACAGAGTAAATGTGTTTTGCTGCAGACAGAGCAGCTCTACCGTGCACACACAACCCCTGCATGCAGAGAACGTGGTGGGCATAGGATGTACTGGCAGCACCCAAGGATGCACATTTGAGCACATGCAGGAGGAGGGCAATGGCCAAAGACCTTCATAGGAGGACATTAACTCACAAGCTCTCTCTGCACCTCAAAACATCCCAACGGCCTGATTTCATAGGTAAGTCTGCCT
The DNA here is from genome assembly GCA_002909625.1 of Bambusicola thoracicus. Lineage (NCBI taxonomy): Eukaryota > Metazoa > Chordata > Aves > Galliformes > Phasianidae > Bambusicola > Bambusicola thoracicus. The sequence goes on along the minus strand of PPHD01019057.1, from coordinate 7,029 downwards.
TTTTCTTTGGAAAAACAGTTTTTCTACCTCAAAGGTAGGCAGAAATCCTTTCCCCTGGGAATGTGGCCGGATGCTGGGCTCCCAGAGCCTGTGGGTGCCCCATGGGCCTCCTCTCCCTGCTGCTGGTGGAGCAGGAAGGGGGAAAGCTCCAAATGGTGGCAGGGAGAGCTGAAAGCAAAAACAATGGAGATCCAGCACGGTGTGCAAGCCAGGATGCTCCAGAGACATGGGGCAGAGGAGGAGAGCCCTGCTCTGCTGTTAGCATCCCTGCTGACGTAGCTGCCCTGTGCTCACCCTCATAGCAGTCGCGCACTGAGTCGAAGTAGACGTAATACTGGTGGCTGCCGAGGAGCAGGAGGCTGAGCCATGAGTCGAAGGCGTAGATGGGCACAATGAAAAGGATGCGGATGATGTAGCGCTGCTCCTTGGGGATGGTGTAGTTCCTCAGGTGCATGTAGATCTGTAAGGGACAGCACGCCTGTTGTGCAGAGCTGGGGCAAGGACTGATGGGTCTGGGCTTAACTTGGTGCTCTGAGGCAGTGGCTCACTCTGGGGCAGCCCCAGCAGCGTGGGTCTGCGCAGCATCACAGGATGTGCCTACTAATGGGGTGCTGCAAGGCTGGACGCCCAAAGGCACAGCTGTGCGGTGCTGGATACGCTCCCGCTGAGCGCTGCTTTGTGCCTCTCCCAGCTCCAGCAACCACAGGGTAAAGTCCACCCTCCCGATATGGAGATTTCCCTTCCGCCAGCTGCAGGAGGAAACACCCACCTGGGGGTAAGGATTTGCAGTGAGATGGTGGGAAACAATGGCTTTGCCCCAGCACCAACCCAGAGCTGTGACCCCATCCTGCCCATACCTGGTGGAAGGTGACGATGAGAGCCGACCACACGAAGATGCCGGAGATGACCCGTGCCGTCGTCGTGGTCAGGAAGAGCTGCTGGCCATCCTGGGAGTTGTTGTGGGCAGTTGTGAGCAGGGTGAGGGCTGGGGATGGGGTGGCGGAGGCCAGCCTGGCAGCTGTGCCCGGCCCTGAGGAGCTGGGTGCCGCGGGAGAGGGCCAAGCACGGGTGGCATTACTCATCTGTGGGAGGGAGAGGCACGGGGAGTGGTGTGGGATGGAGGTGAACTGGTGAGGGGGAAGGTCCCAGCAAGTTTCCCAGCCCACAAATCTCTGGTGAGCTTTTCTCCTCCCCGTGCCTTTTCCAGCGTGGCCCTCACCCAAACCGGCCTATTCTCCGTGGTCAGGGCTGCTTCACTCAGCAGGAAAATGCAAACGTCCTTCCAGAGCAGATCCTTGTGTCTGCAAGGAGGTGTCTCCAGTCCTCACATCCCCCAAAACACACACTTCTTCCTCCCAGCCACACTCCCTCTGGTTTTCTCGGGGGTCACCATCCCTTGGGAAATGAAAAGGTCTGCCCACACTCTTGCTCTCAGGTATTCACACCTGTAGCTCAGGACCTCTCCCACTGGGCACCAGAGACTTAAGCATTAAAATCACCTCCTTCCATGATTAAAACCATCCCCTTATCAAAGAGCTGTCAGGACACTGCCATCCCTATGGACAGTGTGTGCACATCATTATCCTGGGAGCCCAGAGAACATTGCCATCCTTGCTTCTTTCCTTTGGAGTGACCTGCTGGTGGCCAGCTCCGGGGTTCATCAGAAGAGGGAGGTTTGGCATCACCCAGGGCGTTCAGCCAGGCAGCAACCATCGGCCATCTCATGATCTCCAGGTCCTGGTGTGCCAGCCCAGGCAGCAGCAGGCAGTCTGTGGATGCTGGAGCACTCCTGCATCTCTGTGGGATCCTCATGGGCAGCTCTGCCCTCCTCAAAGCCTCCCCCCCCAGCACAGAACACTCCACAGCTCAGCCAGCAAGGACCAACCTAATAATACGCTCTTATTTATAGGGCAGCTTTATATCTCAAGGCCAACAGATGCACAGACTGCCATGTTTGGCCTCTCTTTGAGCTATCTATGGAAACCTGCTTTTTCCACAAGTATAACAACAGCAGTAAAAAAAAAAAGCAGCAAGTAGAGCTCTAACAATACAGACACTCCTCAGCACATTGTTCATAAACAAAGATTTTAGCTGCTGGGTAACTATTGCCCAGAGGAAAACCTGTAAGCACAGACTGGTGAGAGGCAAGAAAATATCTGCCAGAAATAAGCATGGTGGGGGACAACCTGGATCCACTTAAACGCAGCAAACAGCCCAAAGCCCAGCTCGCCTGGCAGCTCCCTCTCCACCAACCCCAACCTCCAGGGGAGGAAATTCAGCCGGTGTCAGATCAGCAGCCCCAAAAATACCTCCCCCAGACCCCTCCTGCAGTCTGTAAGCGGAGATGCCCGGTGCTGGGTGCCGTGGGCTGGCTGGGTCCCAGGGTGTACCTGCAGCCGCAGTGGGCTCTCGGGGCAGCAGGAGCTGAGGGTTTTCCTCCGTGCAGCTGTCGTCACCCTGCCCAGGCCGGCAGGAAGCAGGATCCCGGGGAGGGATCTGTTCTTTGGACAGCCCTTGTAAACATTAACAGGAGGCCAGGGAGAGCTGGCGGCACAGGCAGGAGGGAGGAAGCCGTGTTGGGACCCTTCCATGGCAAGACCCTTCCCCACAGCTCGTTTTGGGGATGCCCTGTGACAGGTTTGGCAGTTCTCACTCTGCTCAAGCTTTGTGCTGGGGAAGAGCACGGTCTGGCCTGCTCCATTGGACACGGCAGAGAGCTGCGTTCAGCACCAGACCCATTTATTCTGCCTTCAGCCCGGCGCCGTGCCACAGATGCTTGGCCCAAGCTGCCCCAGCTCCTATTAGCTTTCACAGCCCGGCTGTGCAGCAAGCAGCGCGGCACCAGCGGCCTTCCTGGCAGGCTCTCCCACATTGTAGAACTCTTAACGCGTCGCAGCAAGTCATTAAAAACAAAAGCCTCGGTGCCACTCAGAGACAGGGCTCCCAGCTCCAGAGGTAACCAGATCCGGCCGTGCAAGGTAGCCGGGCAACTCAATGCAGCCAAGGGCCCATTTGCTTCCAAAACAAAGGCAGCCAGGAGGTGCAAGGGTAATTTCAGCCCCAAAACTCGGCTCAACAGGACGGCACATCCCAGCAGCAGCTCTCAGACATGGGGCAGACACCTGCTGTGCTCCAACTGCCTGCTCTGCTTGATCCCTGGGATACTGGAGGCACTCAGTGAGAGCTGAGCTGAAAACCATGGACAGTGCAGTGGGTTTGGGCAGGCTGTCTGCGGGATTGCTCTGCCTGGGCCACACTGCTGGTGAGGGGAGATGGCTGACCTGCACCCAGGGATGGGAGCGGCCAGGCTGCGTCCTGCCAGCACCAGGCACTCCTTTCCTGCCGATTGCTTCCAGATAAAGCTCAGCTCAGGGCTGTTTATGAGCAGCCTCTCTATACCACCCCCACACCACCAGGAAGAAGTACCTATAGCACATATAACCAAGGCAGAGCAGCACCCAGCCCTCCATCAAGCCCATACGGAAGAGCAGGCAATGCACGCACTCCAGGCTCTGCCTCACCACCCACAGGTGCATGGGGCCAACCTCTGCCGTGCTGCCCGAACCCCACCTGGCCACCATGCCCCGATCCCGAGGCCCCACTCACCCTACGGGGCTCCTCCAGCCGCGGGCCGTGGCTGTGTCCCGCCATGCACCTGCCTCCGCATCCCCTGCGCCCTCCTCCAGCACAGACTCCTCCTCCGGGCACCTTCCCAGCAGGACACCGCCAGCCCCGCTCCCTTGCTGCACCCGGAGGGGCTCAGCCCCAGCCCTCTGTGCCCTCCCCATAGCAGCCGGGGCAGCAGGTAGGACTTTACCTCCTGCAGAAAAGCTGCCAAACGTACCTTTCCAGTCTGCCCCGTTTGGCACTCACGCCCGGAAAGCAAACAAGGCTGGAAGGCTCCGGAGCTGCTGCCCTGCGTTTGTGGTGAGCGCTGCCTGGGTGGCAAAAGCAGTTCTTGTTGCGATTGAGAATTAATCCCTCCTGGAGGATAGCGATGACTAAAGGCAGACATCTGGTTGTACAAGCAGCCAGGCTGGGGAGGCTGTTTTTTGGGGCAGGCCTTCCCTTGGTTTACTGCAGAACAGAGCAAATTTGAAGGACCAGCTGCTCGTGGTCTGACTTATCGCCTGCAGAAAGGCAGCAAGATGAGATGCTGTGGCTCCGAGCATCAAATGGGGGAAAGCACCAGGTCCTCTCTTTGCTCACCACTGCGTGCAGACCTGGTTGCAAAAAGAACCAGGAAAGCATGGTAGGTTAACCAGGGTCAGCTTTCAGGTTGTAACACATGAGCTTTTCAGGGCACAGAAGCAGTGAGGCAGCGTATCACCCCAGTGGAAGATGTGGTTTACACTGAATTTGCCAACTTACATATGGCTTATAAAGACGCTGGAGCTAAGGGCATCAAAGGAGCACCAGGAGCTGGGAAATAGGCTGCATTCTGGATTGGGAGAAGATCTCCACTAGCAAAGATGAATGTTAGCAGATTCCACATTGCTCCCTCAGCCCTCCTAGGCTGAAAAAAAAAAAAAAAGAAATGTAAAAGAGGGAAAATGTGGAGTTCTGACAGATGCAAATTTCTGATTCTTGGAAGCACAGTTTGGAAAATTATTTTTAGATGAAATTTCTGTCAAGGGCAGCTGCAAGCCTAGAGCTTTTGAATGTGCTCTTAAAAACAAGTTTCATTTCTCATTATCCTTTAAAACACTGTAAGGAACCATTACTTCGGAGGAAAGAGTCCTTTCGAAATGCATTTTCTGCTTCTGCGCTTTTAGGGGATTTTTTTTTTTTTTTAGCAACAGAAGTGATCCAGCAGTAGGGTCTGCACGGGGAACGGACAGGCTCTGCGCTGGGTCTGCTGATGCTGCTGGGTATCGGCACAGCACAGCTCTTCTCTGCCCTGAGTCTGCCCTTGGTCTGCTCAGTTAAGTTCATAAGTAACAGAAGGGTGTAACAGCTTACTTAAAAACACACTACTCGGTGCCACCTGTTCCAAGAAGAGGAAAAAACAAACGTGCTTCCCAAGCAAACAGCACAAGTTGGGCCATTAAGCGTTGCGTTAACTCATATGACCTCACGTAACAGCACTTTCTGTCAATGGACTCAGCCAACACCCCACCGTGTAACCCACTGAGCCCTCCTGTGCCCATGTCTGCTGTCAGTGCTTAGGAGGGGCAGCTTGCTGCAGGAGGCCCACAGCAATGCACGTGCTGTCCCTCTGAAGTGCTACTACCACATCATATGGAAACAACCAATACTTTGCCTTCTCCTCATTGATTTGGGTTCCTTTCTGTCACCCTGACGTCAGTTTCCACAAAATCAGAACACTGTGATTATTTACCTCTCTTCAAAACCGAAAGCGAAGAGCAGATTCACAATACATCAGGAAGGGACTGACGTAAGGACAAAAGCAGTCACATAGGAGCAATTCCCTTAAAAAAAAGCAGGTAAGGAAAATCTTTCCTATTAAGCAATTGCTGTTTATTTGTTACGGAGGCTTGTATTTCAATTGAGGCGATTTTCACAGAGCAAAAAAAACAACCCACCAACCAACCATGTAAAATGAGAGTCATCAGTGTTTCTTTTACTCACTCTGCACTGGGTGTTCCCCTTTGCGGTGCAGCGGAGCTACAGAGCTTGGCATCCATCACTCCTGGGGACACAAACGCAGAGCTGTGATGTTTCCCAGACAGACATCCCTCCCCAGGTGACAAAAATAACACCTCTGTTGTGTACTGAGGCAATTGTTCTCATCTCATCACCAACAAACCTGTCACAGCAACAAAACCCACAACCGTTCTACACAGTAGAGAAAAAACGCATCGCATTCCTAAGCGTGTCCAAAACCAGCACAAAGGCATTCCATCATTTTCGTTTCTTGTCCTCTCAAAGAAGTGGTGATGAGTCATGGGCTCCAGATCATTTCCTTGAATCCAGATGGTACAACTTCACCACACTTGGCAGCTCCGGATCACTTCCCGTAGAGCTTGTATTCCTTCCACGGTCTTGTCCTTCAAAGCCATGGCGAGAAGAACAGGTTTGTTCCCAGCTTCCTGAGACACGAACGCCACCAGGTTTTTGGCACAAACGTGGACAAGGGGCTGAAAAGCAAAGGCATACAGAGGTACAATCACAGCTGCAAAGTCCTCCCATATGAGTTAGCAGAGGAAGAGCCCTGCAGCGACTCGTTCGTGGAGCACGCCGAGAACCTGCCTGTGCTGGAGGCTCAGCATTAGTTTGCTGAGTGGTTCCAGCGTGATTGGAAACAGACGCACAGCTTGGCTGGTCAGCAAAGCCAAGCAGTGGAATGGGATAATTGAGAAGGCACTTTCTCAAGAGACTTAAAATAGAAGAGTTTAGACCTGTGAGTGGCAGCCCAACAACCCACCCTGAAACAACTGAGCTGGAGTTGCACTGCAGTTCTGCGCTGCTTTCAGAGTGTTTGGAAAGCTGCTGTTGAGAGCCCTGCAATTCTTCCCACAGCACCAAATATCAACTTACATACAATGATCAGAATGCCTCCATTCCCATCATAACCAGCTTCCTGAGCACCATGTTCTTGTTGCTGACCAGCCTGTGCTCTGCTGACAAACTCTGTTAGTAAGCTGCCCTGTTTTTGTAACTCCTAGAGACCTCAAACTGGCATCACACACACACAGTAATAAAAGCCAGAAAGAAATGCTCAGGCTGAAGCAGGGAAGAAAAGGGATACAACCTTCTTAGTGAGGTCTCTTGAACAAGAACATCCAACTTGTCTAAGCCTTATTGACACCTATAGTTATGTATTTTTTAGAAGGCTGAGCTAGCATGACTTTAGCTGCCAGTGTAGCTTGGAATGATCTCAAACAGGGTTGTATGGCTGTATGGCAAACAGGTATTGGATTGGAAAGATTATGCTGTTACAAAGTAGAAGAGAAATAAAGATTGTACCTGTGTCCTGGGCTCGCCAAAGGGTTCCCAGAGGGAGGATCTCCAGATAGACATCCTTCCTCCTGGGGAGTCAGCCCTTCAATGGGGTCTCTGTGTGGT
>PPHD01019056.1:3226-14275 GCA_002909625.1 Bambusicola thoracicus | reverse complement strand
CAGTGCGTCACCACCCCCTGTGTGAAAAACTTCCTCCTAATATCTAACCTAAATCTTCCCTGTCTCAGTTTAAAACCATTCCCCCTTGTCCTATCACTATCCACCCTCATAAATAACCATTCCCCCTCCTGTTTATGCGCTCCCTTCGAGTACTGGAAGACCACAGTGAGGTCTCCCCAGAGCCTTCTCTTCTCCAAGCTAAACAAGCCCAGTTCCCTCAACCTTTCCTCGTAGGAGAAGTGCTCCAGCCCTCTGATCATATTTTAATGTTTGCCTGTTTAGTCAGAGTCTTTAATTTTGCTTAGGCTGTCTCATGTGTTATATGAGTAAGCCAGAGAGGGAAGACAAGAAAATGTGGTTCTCTTTCTTATTACTGTTGCCACTGTAGCATGGCAATTGCAAAAAGAATTTAAAAAGGGGTGAGGGTGAGTTACAAAAATCATTGGGTGGCAATTTTACAAGCTTTCAATACTCTTTTTCCAAGACTTTCCATAGACCATTTTCTGCAGTTTCATTTATGGAAGCAAGGTGTTAAAACCTGTCGGAGCTTGTCCTGTTGCTGCAGCCACCACAGAAGACTCCCAGCATCTTTTGCATTTCTAATGAGCAACTGTCTGCCTGATTGATTACAGTCCTTATAGTCCTCCCCAATAAATTAATTGAGCTGAGTCAGTTTGGGCTCTGGAGTCCTTCTTGAAAATGAACTCTTACTAAGGATAAATACTGTGTAATTTGTAAGTATAGTGCAAGCAACCAGAAAGTGCAGTAGTTAAGCTCTGGAGATGGGCTCGGCTTGGAATGCGGGCAGCAATACATGCCCATCTCTTTGTCATGCAGGTAACAAGTGTGAGGAGATGTGATGAGGGAATTGTCATTTGCAATACTCCTCATCTATCTACTGCTATTTTCCTGTAATTCCAAGAGTTAGATACTTCACAAAAAGCTTTCCATACAGCTTCCTAATTTTCCCTTACCTCCCACCATCTGAATCTTAGTACATTGTGTAATAATTCAGTTTCACTTGTTTTGATAGTGGAACAGCAGCTCTTGTAGATAAGAAAGCAGCAGAAGTGCCGTGTCTTTGCTGTAGTGAACTTCAGTGGAAATATTACATGACTGCTTTTTAAATCGAATTCCTCTTTTGCCCACTGTTATTATTGTTTGATCACTTTTTCCTCCTCTGTTATCTCTAGTTTAAAAACAGTTCCCTTTCTACTCATACACTTATCAACAAACTAAAAATATTCTCCTCACATTCTGATTGGAAAACTGGGTGAAGTTGCTGCCAATAAGTGCATTTTGAAGAGTCTGGAGAAGGACGGGGAAAATACAAGACTATAAATCTAAGCAAGAGACAGCTTTGCTGAAGATATGGAGCACAACTTGCTCAGGGCCATAGAGCCCCTGAGACAGGTCTGCCACTACACGCTCACTGCTTAGGGCTGTTTGCAAGAAGTAGTACTTCCCAGACTGAAAATAGAATCATAGAATCATTTGAGTTGGAAGCAACCCTTAAAGGTCGGCTAGTCCAACTCCCCTGAAATGAACAGGGACAATTAGGGTCACAAAACAAGAGGAATCTGCTTTGAGCCTTCAAAGTATTCTGGGGAGGCTGAGAGCAATTCCATTTCAGCAGTTCGCAGGTTGCTGTCCAGAACTAGCAAAGATGGATGAGTTTAATGTTCCACTGTTTCAGTTTGCAATAAATTACTGGGAGTAGTACTCCCTTCGGTCATCAATTAGATGAGTGACCACTGCTGAAGTGGGTACATCAGACCATCCTATTAGTCCTTCAGGATTCAGAATCAAACAGCAGTTTCTGAATCTCTTCAAAAAGATCTTTCAGATCTATACATTAAGATCATGCTACCATTTCTCTTTCCTGGACATACGTTGCTTTTCCAAATGCTCCTAATAAAAATGAGTTTGAATTTCAGCTGATGTTATCAGGTTGTTCTAGAGGGAGAGACTCTTGCTACTCAGCTGTAACTTCCACTTATAAAAATGCAATATTCAGATGGATAGCAAAGATAAAATAGATGTGTTCTGTTTCTAAATGTATTCACATTTAAAAAAAAAAAAAATGAAAGAAGGGCTTTAGTTCAAGTCACCAGACTTGATATGGACCCTCAATTTCTTTTTATCACAGCATCTCACTTGAGTCAAGACAGAGAGAAGAGTGCTTGGAGGTGTCAATGGGGTATTTCTAAGTGAAGCAGACATCTCTCCTAGTACACATTTTAGCAGTAGACTTCTCAGTGCTAGACTAATGGTTGGACTTGAAGATCTTAGATGTTGGACCCAGTGATCCTTATAGGTCCTAACCAGCTTGGGATCTTTTATGATTCTATGGTCTTGGAGGTCTCTTCCAACCAAAATGGTTGCGTTGGAAGATGCTCTGGACCCCCTCATTTCTCCTTTCCCTGTCACTCTTCCCTTGGAGTTTCTGTAGCTTTTATAGAGATGTGGAAAACTTCTCAGGGAAAAATGAATTGTTTTTTTCCTGGGAGCTCAAAGTCCTTAGACCATTCTCCCCTTGGCAGTCAAGTTATTTTTCAGTAAAACAAGTTTTGATCACCATGAGGTTGTACCACTTAATCTTAAATGAGGGAACTGATGTGTCTTAAACTCTGTGTATTCATATCTTCACAGGTTAAGAGCTTCTTTGTCACTAGTGGCCTAAACATACAACACGAGTGAAATTTCACGTGGCAGCTACAGCCTGGGAAGAGCCATCGTGGCCGGGTTGTGTGGGAATCTGCTGAGAATGCAGTTTCTTAGATTGGGAAGGAATGTCTGCATATAGGAAGCCCTCTTTTTTATTAGTTTGGTAACTGAATGATCTCGGTCAGCCGCTAGATGTCGTTGGTGTAATAGTGAAGGGGAGCAATTCAGCTGAACAGCGATGCTGTGGGGCTGTGGGATTCCTGAGGGCGCATCGCCCCATATGGTACTGGAGTGACTGGGAGCATCTGAAAGCCTTGGATACAAGCATTTCTGCTGACTTCTCAAAATCAATACTGAGTGATTTGATGGAAACCACAATTAAGATATGACAACTTGTGACAGTCTTAAAACAAGTATTTTGGGTATTTTTATAAATAATTTGCTATTTTCCACCAAAAAAAAAAACTGAAAATATGGGAGTAAACATAAAGAGAAGAGGATTTTTAATTGATTTATTTATTCTGCTTTTAGTTTATGCTGAACATTTCCACATCAATTCCACTGACTTTTCATTTATCTGATAGCCAGTATCTGATGAACACTCACAAGGGAATTGATAACAGCTTGTGAAATGCCTATTTTCTGTTAATTCCTAAATCCTTTAAAGTGAAGGCAAATCTTCCACTGATAAAGAAAGAGTTCAGATTTGTCATTCTAGAGTGTTAGTGATTTTTTAGAGTGACACTGGCAACATTTACTTATAGAGCAGTGAGAAAATATGTGCTTTCATCCTTTTAAGGATGGGAGACCCAACTGTATTTGAGTTTTAGTGAATATTAACCTCCTTCCAAATTCACCTGTACTGAGGAACATAACACAATGTGTTTCAGTGCCATCTCACAAAAAAGACACATACTGACCCGTATCCCAGACCCTTATCTCTATGCTTTGCTAGAAATAAGTTAATCATCAACACTGTGCTAAGATGTGGGAATGCCTGCTCTTATAAAGAAAATTCCATTACTGGCACAATCTGGAATGTCTTCAAGTGGAAATGAAGGACATGCATGTGTCTTCATTTCCTCAAAATGCACTGTTTCTGTTTCCTGGGAAATAATACACCCACACTGGAGCAATGATATCACCAGATCACCCTGAGCTCACAAAGTGCAAGTATCTGCAAGCCAAATGTGTTTTGGCTGTGTGCACTCAGCAAGTGAGAAGAACTTCTTAGGTTGGGGTTAGAGTATCACACCCCAGCATGCCGTTTCTCTCTTCAAATGATAAATAATATGACCATATGCCCACAAGTCCTCTACAAATTTTATAAGAGCTTTCATCAAAATCGTGGTCTTTCATGTTTAGGAGAGTAAAGAAAATAACAGTGAAAAAAAAATTGTGAAAATGAGTTGAAGAAGAAAACTCTTACTAGGGAAAAACAAAGATAGGAAAGAAATACATATTTATTTCTGTTGTTTCAGTCCATAAAAATGCAGGGCTTTGGGTTTTTTCCTTTTTTTTTTTTTTTTTTTTTTTTTAGGAAACTGAGAAGTTGTTCATATGAAAGTTTCTTTCTCATGAAGTAGAACCTAGAGTAGCAATAAACAGAGTAAACAGAAGTTACACAGGAAGAGGTTTGCATTGGCAAGCATCAATTCGCACCTGTCAGGAGACTGCAGACAACTCAAGAGTTCAGCTGTAATGGTTTGGTCACAGCTAAATATGCCCTTAATCCACTGCTAAGAGTCCCTGGAATGCAGTGAGGTCAAGATTTAAAAAGAAAAAATTAAATAAATAATCCACTGTTAAGAGTTTGAGGGCAACATTTTCAAAGGAACAGACAGGTCATGCCTTGGCATCTTGTATTTTTAATACTCTTTAAGTTAAAAAACAGAATCACAGAATTCAGGTGTTGAAAGCAATCTCAAGAGTTCATCTCGTTCAACTCCCCTGCAGTGAACTGGGACACCTACAGCTCCATCAGGTGCTCAGAGCCCCATCCAGCCTGACCTTGGATGTCTCCAAGGACAGAGAATCCACCATCTCTCTGGGCAACCTGTTCCAGTGCTTCACCACCCTTACTGTATTTTTTTTTTTCTTATACCCACTCTAAATCTCCCCTCTTTTAGGTATAGTGTTTGTATTTTCTCAGAGAAGGATTCATCATGATAATGAAAGAAGTCCTGCTTCTGGGCATAAAATTTCTCTTCACACTCTCAGAATCCTCACCTCAGCATGTGATGTCACCTTTCCTTGTGTTAATTCATAAACCTCTGAAAAACTGTCCCCACACAGGCCTTTTGTGGACCTAATAGTTGGATTGCATGAAGTCCTATTGCCCACTTTGTGAGGAAATGTCACTCATTCAGGCCTTGTGGACAGAGGTGAGTCTGTAAAGGTTGTTCTGAGGGAAATCATAGAGTCACGAAGGTTGGAAAAGACCACTAAGATTATCCAGTCCAACTGTCAATCCATCTCCAGCATACCCACTACCACATCCCTTAATACCACATCTAAACATTCCTTGAACACTTCCAGGGACAGTGACCCCATCACCGCCCTGAGAAGCTCATTCCAGTGCCTGACCCCACTTTCTGAATATAAATTTTTCCTAATATGCAACTTGAACTTTCCCTGGTGCAACTTGAACCCATTAGCTCTCATCCTATTACAGTTACCTGGGAGAAGAGGCCGGCCCCCAACTTACTATGACCTCCTTTCAGGAAGCTGTAGAGAGCGATAAGGTCTCCCCTGAGCCTCTTCTTCCCTAGACTGAACAACCCCAGTTCCCTTAGCTGCTCCCCACAAGTCTTCTGTTCCAGACCCTTCACGCTTCATCGCTCTTCTCTGGACATCTTCAGGGCCTTAAGGTCTTTCTTGTAATGAGAGGCCTCAGGGTGAATGATAGCTTAATTCCTGAAGAAACAAAGCTAGAATTGTGATGATAGCAAAAGATGCTGACTGCTTTTGAAAACCTTGATAACACTATTTTCATACGAAAACCTGTTGCTCAAAACTTGTTCTGTTCCTATAATACTCTGCTAGCACTATACTGTGTTATTAACTCATTATGCAGTCCATGGTTAAACTACAAAATGATATGAGATATATGATGGCAACTATTACAAGTCGGAGAGACTGTGGAAGCTACTGCTATGAGCTGCCTCTTAGATTAAGTTCTTTAAAGCATACACTTGAAGAGACACTAATACATGTACATTAAGATCAAGAGTGAAATAATACATTTGACAATGTCACCTTCAGTGATCTGCAATCATCTGCACAGTTGCAAAATGTAGAAGTTGTCCATCTGCAGCAGGCTGACAGAAGTGGAGAGACAAATGGGAATTGCACAGCAGGCAGGAATGCTGCTCCACAGAGATCCCAGCGGGATCCACCGTCTGCCTGCTTTGTACACGCTGGTTTATTGTGCCCTTTAAATAACATTACAGATGATTCTGTGACTTCTATTTGCTTAGATGACTTGTAACCTGAGTAGTGGGAAACATCCTTGATGTAACCTTGAATTTACTTAATATGTAATCAGATAAAGCTTTTAACAACATTCCAAAAAGATAATTGTTTTGCCTGCAATATTTAGCTAAACATAGATAAGAATTATTGCAAAAGAATAAAATTGTTATTCATCTAATAACAGATGTATGGAGTATGTACAGTACCATAGTGTAGAGAGCAAATATCACTTTGCAACTCTTTTAGTGTCCCCCACCCCTCTTCAATGTATTTTCTATATCTCTTTACCTTCTGTCATTTTCCTTAAGGCATTTTAGTTGCTGCTGTTTGCCCAGCCTACCAATGGCATTATGTTCCCCTACATAATCCACAACGTCTGAACGCCTCTTTTTGATCACTCAAAGCCTCTGAAAGTCAGTGTGTTCTGTTGCTTTAGTTACATAAGGTAGTGAAGCACAGCAAGTCCAAAGGCCAGAATTCCGGAAGAATCTGACATGAGTTCTTGTAGCAATGAGTGACTGATATATATTTCTCTGCATTAGTAAAATTCTGAGTATGAGATGCATTTGAGTAGTGTAGCTATTATGAAAATCTCATTACTCCATTTTAAAGTTTTACCGAAGTACATGAATAAAGTCATCTTTGCATTTAATACATCTCTGCTGACTGTAGGTGCAGAAATAAAATGACAGATATATGGATAGCTTAAGCAGAACTCAATTATGCGCTCTTTAGAAACATCAGTTTTAAAATCAAGTCCCTAAGCAGCTGAGCTGCTCTGTCTGTGTTCACTCAGACCCACTTTATCCTCACAGGGCTGGGATTTTTAGCTTACATCTACACCCAGCCACAAGCTGTAAAATAGCTGTTCCTCAGCCTATCCACCTCAAAGAGGGTTTGATCTCATCAGAGACTGCAGAACACAAAACATAGCACAATGCAAGTCAGTAGAGATTAAATCTCTCATGCCGGAAGGAGAGTCACGTCCCATTCCTTCAACTGCTTGAGGAAATTCAAAGCACATTTCCTCCCTTGCGCGTGGATATCAAACTACAGTTTGTTCTCAGTACCAGTGGAAATTACAGAACAGGTCAATGCAATAAATGGTAACAAAGACATAGGATGGGAAGGTTCCAGGTGGATATTAGGAAACATTTCTTCTCAGAAAAAGCAATGAGATATTGGAAAGGCTGCCCGGGAAGGTGGTAGAGTCACTGATCATGGAGGTGCTCAAGAAACATGGAGATGTGGCACTGAGTGACATGATTAGTGGGCATGGTGGGGATGGGTTGGTGGTTGAGCTAGATGATCCTACTGGTCTTTTCCAACCTTAATGATTCCATGATTCTATGAAATTGGGTTTTGAAGTCAGCCTGTTGATCAAAAGAAGGAAAATGGGCTCAGGTTGCACTGAAATTTAAAGGGTCATTTGCATGCTTGGAGAATCAGAGATAAGTGTGTATGACTTCTCTCTCAGACAGTGGTACAAACTGAGTTGATGTGGCTTTCATAGAGAGATTGCTCCTAAGTGTAGTAAAGTTCTTCAAAGCAGAAAATGAGCCAGTGGATAAAGGTCACATACTTGAAATAACGTTCTTAGATTTCTAAAAAAGCTTTTGATGAGGTCAGTTATCAGAACCATTTAAAGTAGATAAGATTTAATGGGATAAGAGGGAAGATCCTCCTGCGGATTAATAACCGCATGAAAGATTTGTAGCAAGAAGTAGTGATAAAGGGGAGAAGGCAATTGCTAATGAAGTCCACAGGCATCCAGATGTTCAACATATTTGTGAGTGTTCTGCAGAGGAGGTGAGCAGTGCAGTAGCAGAGTTTTTTAATAGTAAGATATTGTCTGGAGTGGTTAGAGTTAAAACCACAATAAAATGGAAAATTTGAAAGAGAAGAATAAAGATTTCTGTGCATGGAAAACAAGGAAACTCCCTTTCTACATACCCACATCTACCTAAATAAAGGCATATCAACATCTAAATGTATACAGTGCTGGGCTCTAACCCAGCTATCGCCACTCTGGAAAGGAGTTATGGGTCACTTTGCATAAATATTTGAAAGAATCCTTTCAGCACTCAGTGTTCACTTAAGAAAAACCCACAGTGCACACACGCTCCTTGAATCCATCTACCTTACCCGAAAAAAAGATGTAGTAAGCAAGATACATAAAAGTTCAAGACAAACCATTACATGTACAAAATGACTCCCATGAGGACAGGTTAGAGAACAAGAAATTTTGCATTTAAACAAGAACTAAGCTCCTGGGCCCTGCATTTCACAGACTTTAGTGTGCTTGCTGAGTTTAATACCAATATATTTCAAAAATAAAGAGAAGCGAAGTTCTGGGGGTAGTTTACAAGCAGAAGATTACAGTGACTACCTAGAGACATGGCAGGACTGGATGAGATGAGGACACAGATGGGATGTTGAGTAGGATGTTGAGTCACCTGGTTTATAGCTCTGGATTATACTTCTTTAATCTGAGAATTTATTAAAGCAGAAAGAACCAGTGGAAGTCTCAGCTGGAATTGTTAAAGCTGCAAATTATCAGTGGGAAGGAAACTTTTTCATTAAAATTAAGCTTGTAGTAGCTAGAAAACAAAAGTGCATCTGCAAATACTATGTAAAGGACCCTTATTTCACATAAGTACTTACCTAAAAACAGAAGTTTCACCATAGTATGAGACAGAGGATACAGAACATCCCAGCTTGTTCCTGATAATCAAATCATGCCAAACATTCTGCAAATAAACACATTGAGACCTCCATGTAAAAGGGAAGCCATAGGCTGCTGTAGAGACCCAGAGCAGCCCAACGTGGGCACCTTGCAGTTACAGCTATATCACTGCAGATTGTCAAGCTCGAACTGAAGGGCAGCAGCATGCGCATATTTACTGCTGATTGGTAGATCAGATAGGAGACATGACATGTTCTGACTCACTGTCAGGTGCTTCTGGTTGTCAGAGGTTTATGTCAGTAGTAACACAGTGCTTAAAAATCTCTCACTGCTATCAAAATTCCTTGTCAGCTGGATCCAGTTGCTCTGACTACAGGGCAAACTGGTAAACCAAAGAGCAAATGGGGTGGAAAAAGAGACGACTGGCTTATTGAAAGGATATTAGGGGGAAAAATATGAAAAAGACAAAGTAATGGGTGTATGAGTTGTGTCAATCAGTGAGTGCGAATTACAAATCCAAATTTAAATAACTGTATGTAAATAAACAAATAAATAAATAAAACGGTTGAGCAAATGGTCTGCAGAGAATAGATGGTTTTATTAGATTGTATGCTCTTAGCAACAGGAGAGGGCTGCAAGTTAACACCCACTATTGGTGCATTAAACGTATCTCCCACTCTATAACCAATCTGAAACAGGCAGAGGCACACTGGAAAGGGTTCAATCCCGCTTTTATAAACCAACATCAAACTGGCACAGAGCTGGAAATCTCTCTTAAAATTCTGTCCCATTGAGGATTGATATATTTTAATTATCTGAGTCGTTGCAAAAACTTCCTGTGATACCTAAAAGAGTCATACAGCCATTGAGTATCAATTGTGTTTAAATTCTCTTGGTTTGCATTTACTGTATAGTTAGCAAAGGATTATTCTATGCTTCAGAAGAATTTCACTCTTCAGAGGGATAATATTCTGCATGTTCATTTTTCTTTATTTTTCTTACCTTTGAGTACTGCTGAGTGTGTGTGAGCTGCTTGATCAGAGTGAGCTGTTCCTAGCAGAGTGCAGTGATGTTGTTGCTGCTGCAAATTGTTAATATAGACATAATTACTTTTATTTCTCAAATATTCCTGTGAGCTGCATGGTCCACCCAGAAGAAGAATGGGAAGCCTGATCCAGTGGTTGGCAACCCTGCCCAAAAAGATGGACTATCTTTAAGGTCCCTTCCAACCTGAACTATTCTGTGATTCTCTGATTCTATAAGAAAGCAGCAGACATTTAGGCATCTGCAGTAATCCTCACTGTCCATATTAATATTCAACACATTCTGTTTTTCTTGTAAAAAAAAAAAAAATCTTTTTCTGTCAAGTAAAACTCAGGCCAATGTTCCAAGCATCAAGTCAGAGGGTTGTTTTAAAAAGGGAAATGTTGGCCAACTCAGTTTTATGGCTGTTCTGTCTGGGGTTGCTTTCTGCTGGAAAAGCTTTCCTTTTGCCAGGCTATTCCCACCAACACACAATCCTGGCCTCCCACATTTGTGGTCCTGACTAAGGCTGACTTTATCCATGTGCCAAATATCAAAAGACAAATTTGAGCATCAAAGCACAGTTCTGGATTTTCCCCATACGATCCACTCAATGCACCCATTCGTTTGCAGTGATTTTCTTCCCCCAACCAATGAGAGGCGAAATGCAGCATCCGTGTCAAAACCCAGCGATCTCCGTGAATTCCCTAAGCAGAAGAACAGCACAAATCAAAGCAAATTAACATGTCACATTTCTTCCAAGCAAGGAGTTTGATGGTATTTGCACGTCCGGGTGGGGTTGGAGCAATGCTCACCATGAGAGCCTCAGGGCTGCAGTGCTGGAGCCAGCAGATCGCGGTACCAGGCAGAGCACTCTGAAGAATGCAGGACAGGATCAGGTCCTGAGCGGTGCTGTAATCCCACCTTATAGATTTCAGAGGGGAAAATCCATATTATCTTGTTGCCTAATGCTATTCATGGGATACAAGAAATCAGCTTAAAAAAAAAAAAAGAAATCCTCTGTAGGGTAAGTGGGAAATATTCCCTTTGCTTTTAAGTTAGAAAATTATCCACAGGGACAGAGAAAGAAGAAGGAAGAAAGGGATTTCTACCTGAAACCAACGCAGTTTGATCATGTGATGGCATACCAAATACTAATCCGGTCATTAAAGGGAACTTCATGTTTGAACTTTGGATAT
>PPHD01019055.1:0-14275 GCA_002909625.1 Bambusicola thoracicus | reverse complement strand
TTTTTTTTTAAGCAAATGAGAAACCACAGCACATCTGATTAAATATTTCATCATAAGTGACTGTTGCCCCAGCTGTAGTGAAAAACCATTCTCAGCTGTAGGCTATTTTGACGATGTTCTTATTTGGGTTATCTATCATCTAGCTCTTCAGAAGACTCAGAACACTTCTGTAGATGACAAGTGAACTGGGTGCTGATGGTAAATAAGATTTTTGTTCGTTTGTTTGCATTTTAGCATAGTAATTGTCACTGAAGACATACTTTATGAAAAACCAAGCCTTCTTTCTGGGAAACAATGCATTCTTGGATAGTTGAGTTTGATTGTAGGCAAGAGCTAACTTAAACTTCTGTTTTTAGTACTGTCTAGACTACAGGAATTGAATCTCAGCAAGATGACTGCAGAGTTTACAGTTCATTTCAGAAGTGCCAGATGTTCGGTAGGTCTTTTTTTTCCTTTCATTGTTGTCATTATAAGCTAAGGTTAAAAAGGAGTTAATTCATAAGGGATACAGTTTTGGTAGATTTGTGATTTCATTCATTCTGAAGCAAAATCCTCTACAGAGTAGATGTAGTCAAGTATTGCATAACAGAAGTTGCGACATGACTGTCCTGATTTCACTTGGCTACGTGATGCCATTAACTTAGATTGAACCTCTGAGAGAACTGCCGTGAACACTGAAAGTGTCAGTTCCTTTGTGTATCACAAACAGTACAAAATTCCATTAAAAATGAAAGAAATGCCTCATGACCTCACCCGTACAGTTCCTGTTCTGGGGTCTGGAGGTGTGTTTTTAAATACAGAATAATAGGAAAAATACTTAAGCTGTCCTTATATGTACAAAATGTCACTTTGAACATGTCCATCCACTTGAATGTTTACCTTTCAGGGAAAAAATGTGGTAATTAAGTATGGAAAGAGAATGGAGCTCTGCTCTTTTGCATAAAATTATCTGAGGAATGATAGATCATAACAAAGCTGAGCATAAAAGCTTACTTTGGGGAACACTTGCTTTGTGCAGTGAGCTGAATGTTTGCTTTTAGTGTTGCTGTTTTAGTGTGTTATTTGATCCAGGGGAAAAGACGCCTCTCAGAAAGCTTTTCAAAGCCTTATAAGCAAACAGCAGCAGAAAAGCTGCAGACCTCATGCTCATGAGCTAAATGAAGCACAGCAGCAAACTGAAAGACAGAAGGAGGAGTTGAACAATGGGCAGGAAACCTAATGGGGCCAAAGCGGGTGTGCATCAGGGTTCAGTGTGTTAGGAGCAGCATCCCTGCTGCTCCCAGCATGCATGAGGTGGGAGAAATACAGCCACGTACTGAGGCTTGGAAGCTGCTTGCTGAACAGTGAGGAGGGGAACAGGCTTGTCTTCATCTTCATGCTTAACACTATGACTGCCATGAGCAAACAGCAGTAAAGGAGTTGGTAGAAGAGAGTGGACGGAAAAACCATAGGCAATGTGGGAAACATGTATCGTCATCAAAGTAATGATGGTGACAAGACAGGATGCATGTACGGAGGTGGAGGATCAGAGTTAATGCTTGAGCAGGGCAAAAGTGATCTGTGAGAATGAAATAAAGCTTTTCTCGAACTGCAGATGTTTACTTGGAGAAGTGTAGGACCCTGCCAACAGAACAGTCTTACTGGCATCTAGCTACACCACTGGAGCCAGTGACAACAAGAGAAAGTGGCAGGTAACAATAGCAAGGAACTTCTACAGGACACTACCCTGTCAGTCAAACGTGTTGCTTTGGAAGTTTCCTTGCCTGAACCCACCTTTAGTACACTGTTGAGAGGCTGAGACTCTCAGGCTACCCTATTTGTCATGTGTGGACCTGGAGACCTTGGAGGGGGATCCAGGGTGACTGCTGGGCTCTGGGGCCTCAGCTGAAGGAGGAGGGAGCTCCATTGCCATTCTTATTTCTCCTGGAAAAGATGGAAGGCTTAGGTAGTTGTAGATATATTTTGCAGATCAGTACTTTACTGCGTGGCTGGGGTCATGGGCAGGGCTTTGTTGGTTTTGTGAGGGGTTTTTTTGTTGTTACTGTTTGTTCTTAATGGTCACAGGACCCTCTGAGGAATGAGGATTGATAGGAAAAATAAGATTCGCTCGATGATGATTGGTATCTTTGCTGACAGAACTCCTAGGCAGGTGGGAAAGAGAAATGAGGGGGTCCATGTAAATGTACAGGGAATAAGTGGAATACAAACTGTGACAGACCTGCCAAGAGCTCATTGTAAGAGATGAAGGGAGGTGGTTGAGTCACCATCCCTGAATATGTTTAAAATCTGTTTGGATGTGGTGCTCAGGGACATGATTTAGGGGAGGGTTGTTAGAGTTAGGGTAGCATGGTTAGGTTGCAGTTGGACTTGATGATCGTTTAAGGTCTTTTCCAACCTGAGCAATTCTATGATTCTAAGGGGAGGCCAAGAAAGGGAATACTGTGGTAGGTACCTGCAACAGCCTACCTGATCAAGAAAAAAATGAAGCCTTCCTTAATTGATTCCAATAAATGTCCTGATTGTATGCTGTGGTTTTCATGGGGATTTTCAACCACTTCAAATTTGCAGAAGAGCAACATGGCAAGTCACAAACGAGCCCAGAGATAAATGGAGGGTGTGGAGGATGATTCTTGTTTTTGTACTGGACAGGATTTTCTGGGATTGGGTGCGTGGCAGGGGGTTACTCTTAATCTACTGCCCGGGAGTAAGAAAGAACTACTCAGATGCAAAGATGGGCTGCAGAGGGTGATTTCTGGAATGTGCATAGGCATATGGGAACAGTGTATAAGGGACAGAAAGGTTGATGAGAGAGCTGAAGTGATCTGAAGGTAGCAAGAGGGATTTCTGTAAGTGAGATATCAGCAGAAGGAAGACAAAAGAAAATGTGGGCCTGCTGCTAAATGGAGTGGGTGACAGTGATGATGAATAGGAAAAAAAGACTGGGGTATTGTTTCTTCTTCACTCTGTCTCCTGAGAAGGCTTGTTCTCAGGCGTCTTTGAAAGTCTGTGGTAATTAAGGGACATTCCTGATGATCAAAAAAAGGAAGATGTTACGTCTAGCTCTTAAAAAGGTGAGAAAGAGCGAGTTTACAGACCAGTCAGCCTCACCTTAGTCCCTGGGAAATGTGGTCAAAGTCCTCATGGTAGCCGTTTCTAAGCACATAAAAACAAGGGTGACCTAGATCAACCGGCATGGGTTTATGAAGAGCAAACTGCACCTGATTGATGTGTTCATCTGTCATTAAGCAATTGCTTTGGGACACAATAGTAGATGTCATTTTCTCTGGCTTCAGCCAAAGTTTTTGATAGCATCTATGAAGCTAAATTATGGAGAGATGGACTACAGAGGGTCCAAGGAAACCACTTGAATATGTTTCAAAGGGTTGTGGTAGTGGATTGAAATACAACTGGTGACCAGTTAGAAGTGGTGTCCCTCAGGGCTGAATACTGATGAACAAACAGGATGATAGGGTGCACTGCATCCACATCATGCTCGCAGATGATAATAAATAGTGGGCAGCAGCCAATTTGCTGGAGGACAGGGTTGCCATTTGAGGAGAGAAGTAGGATGACGATGAAGGTGGAGCTGGAACATGTGATAGATCTAGACTTTTTAGAGGTGCTCAGTGTAAGGACAACAGGCAACAGTCAAATTATACTGAAGTAATTTCAGTGGTATTTATGCAGTAAAACAAAAATCAAAATCACCAGGAGAATGGTCCAGGAGTGAAGCAGGTGCCTGAGGAAACTATATTCTCTGTCCTTAGAGATTTTAAAAACAGATTGCTTTGGGCAGCCTAATTGAGCTTCAAAGTTAGTTCTGCTTTGAGCAGGAGACTGAACCTCCAGAGAGCTGTTTCAACCTAAATTTTTCCATTATTCCATTATTCTACCAAAACTGGTCTTTCTATAGTTACAGTGGGGAAAGGCAGAATAAACCTGACTGCCTCTGTGTGTGCAAATTACTTTCTTTTCATGTTGAAAGTCTTTTGGAACAGAGCACATGCACACGCTAACTATCCTGTGTAGGAAGGCCATCATTAGGCATGAAATAACTTGATGTCAACTCCAGCGTGAGGTTTTTAACTTAATAGAGTCATTGATTTATTAAAGTTGGAAAAGACCTCTGAGATTATTCAGTGCAACCAGCATGCCACTAAATGATGTCCCTCAGTGTCTTGTTAACCTTTTTCTTAAATGTCTTCAGAGATGGTAACTCCACCACCTCCATGGATGGGCAGCCTGTTCCAATGCATTACCACTCTTTGGAAGAAGAAATGTTTTCTAATATCCAACCTGGAGCAATGTAAGGCCATTGCCTCTCATCCTATTGCTGTTACCTGGGAGAAGAGGCCGACCCCTACCTTGCTACAGCCTTCTTTCTGGGAGTTGCAGAGAGCAATAGAGTCTCCCCTGAGCCTTCCTCTTCTGCAGATCGAACAGTCCCAGTTCCTTCGGCCATAGCCCATAAGATTTGTGCTTGAGAGAGTCTCAGAAAATGTGAACTTAACTGGATTGCACTCCATGTAGGCAACTGCAGCTCACTCTTGGGTCTGTTTGTAAAAACAAGTCATAAAGCTTCTAAAAATTGTTTTTCAGTTTCTTAGCAACTTTGCATTGCGTTGTGTGGTTGTTTTTTTCTTTTTTTTTTTTTTTTTTTTCAGCTATTCTAAGGTTATGGGGGAAACCACAACCAATACAAAGTACTAAAATCAGGTCATTTGCACAGTTCCCCTGTAGAAGTATCTATCACATGCCTCTTCAGAGCAAGAACAGGTGCTTCAGCTTTTTTTCTTAGCTTTTTGTTGTTGTTTTGCTCTGAAGTAGAACAGTTTCCACCTTTTGCTTACAGCATTGCTGTTTTGGCCAACAGATGTCCTTCAGGGCATGCTGCAAGGTGCACGACTGGGAAAGATCCGGCGTGTGATGGATGTGTGCTTCCAGTTGCACTGGTGGCTGAGGTGGTTGTGGAAGAAGCACTTTAAACTGACATCCCTGTTATGTTTTAGGCAGATAGCTCTGGTGCTTGGTGTTAGGTTATATGATCAAAGGCTTGTCTCCCTAACAAGGCGGCAGGGCAGGGCTGTGGTTCCAGGTTGGGCAAAACTGGTGAGAAAAGTCATCTTTCTGGTGCTGAGTGGCTCAAAGGGTATACTTTGAGCTTATACTGAATAACATGACGTGAACTTGTGGGAGAGATGGGAAACTGAAAAATTCTTTAAGGAGTCAATCGTAGATTTAAGAAACTGCTGTTCCCATTAAAAAGCAAGGCATCTCCCCTCTCACATCCGGTTGTCACACTTGTAGCATTACAAAAATAGTGTTCCTCAGTTACACCCTATCACAATGCTAAATTAATTGAGCCCGAAGTGAAATTTTTAAGTTAGGCACTTGAAGCAGATAGTGGAAGACAAACCTATGAGAAAGTCTGGATTTTGAGTGTTTTTTTGCACCCTAAATTTCTGGGCCAGAAGTAAAATCAACTCTTATGAACCTCTTCCATGAAAGAGAAATTGAAATTCGTGAATGCTTTCTCTAGTTTGTGGTTTTAGTATGTGTGTGCTAATTGTGCCAGTAAAAAAAAAAAAAACAACAAAATATAGCTGCATTGAGGCCACAGATCTCATCCAACTGGGGAAACTAGTGTAGAATAAACTAGCATGATGTTAACACACAGTAGCTGTTCTGCAGTTTCCTTGCATGCACGCTCATTTTCCATTAAATATCAAAAAGCATTAAGCTAAACTGTGGAAAGAAAGGCACACAGGAGCCCAGAGTAAAATACAGGCAGAAATGAATGCCAAGTTACAATTTTGAAAGCACTCGAGCTAGTCTGGTGTATACAGAGGGAAATGAATTCAGCACATACCCATGAGCTGAGAGAGATTGGTCCAAGGAATGGTGAAGCTGAGAAGGCAGCGGGTGGTAGCAGAGAGCAGCATTTGAGGCTGCCAGAGTTGGATGCCCTGTCCCTGGAGGTGTTCAAGGCCAGGTTGGATGGGGCCCAGGGCAGCCTGGTCTAGTATTAAATGTGGAGGTTGGCAGTCTTGCCTGTAGCAGGGGGGTTGGAGCTTGGTGATCCTTGCAGTCCCTTCCAACCCAAGTCATTCTATGGTATGGTTCTATGATTATGAGTGCTAACAGCCAGCACATGAGAGACGTGGCTTGGTGCAGGAAACTTTCTCTGCATTGTCAAAGTTCTGTTCCCTTCCAATGGGGATATGACCACAGTCTTGATAATTAAGCAGATATTGAGTAGGGCAGTTTAGAGCGGTGAGTAGCAGACAGAGGGATCAGCAGCACATTAGAGACTGGCTGTGAGGAGGATTTTTGAAGAAGAAAGTCGGAATTCCTTCTGTAAATAAGAAGTTAGGAGGTGTACTTTGGTTTTTGCTCTGATGTAATGTCATAATGGTTGTGATGGAAAACTGTGTTTGTGGGGAAAAGATGAAAATCTGCATGCCTGCCTGTAGCTGCTCATATAGACTGTATGATCTCATAGCACTGGTCAATTGTTTTTTCTTGTGGAACCCTACATCTTACTGGATTGATGGCTCACAAAGTGAGCACAGGTTGTTCGCAGTGCCAGCCATGCACACAGTTGTGTTGCCTGTGAAATGCACCGTGTTTGGGGGCAACCATGCAAATGTCACCGACCTCCCTCTCCTTGTTCAGTGGGGGGAGCAGAACTGCAGAGGGCCTCTTCCTGTGCTGCAGCACCTTTACCACTATAGCCAGCAGCAACGACTCTGCCTGCTTTAGCTCTAACTCTACAGAGCTGCTGAGATTTGGAGCACTTCTGAGAGAGGCACCTGAGTGAGGAGCTGCTTGTCTCTACATCTACCTTTTCTCCCTTTGCTTACAAATAGCACTGATGCTTCCATTCAGATTTAGGGTCAAGCAATAGTTAGAAAGCATGACAAGAGTGCCGTGCATCTTCTTCAAAACTTGCAGTACCTCACAGTGACCACTGCATCTCCTTCAGAGTGTGGACTTGGAACTGAAGGGCTACATCTCTGCAGTACAGCTACAGACCTGAAAGAAGAATGGGGTCACAAATATAGGCCAATTACCCATGCATCATGGAACAGGAAATCTTGCAGAACTGTATTTTTTGTTTGCTCATCTCCCAGTGTGGTTTGCTCTTGTTATCTTTGAATAATAGTAATTTTAAAAAAAGGATGTATCCTGACTTACACCGTTGTATAACAGAGCTGTTACTGGTCACCAAGGATCTGCAAGACCTGGGAAGCAAACTGAACCCTATCCGACTGTGTGGTCCTTTGCAATAATAGCGTCTATACATTTTGTTGTCGCTATTGTGATTTTGCTCAGGTCTACTGGTTTTCTCTGCACAGTGGAGTTGAATTCACTTAAGGAATTCTTATTACTTGATTTTCTTTTTGTGTTGCCACAAAGTGTTGGGGAAGGGAAGTGAAACAAACAGTATAAACAGGTAGGAACATAGAAAAGATCTTTCAAGTCAAGCACACCTAATCGGCTAGAGCTTACTTTCTCTCTCCTCGATTCTACCAGTATAGAATTGAGAAAGTGAGCTGTGGTGAGCTGACCACACAACAAGAGGTGGAAGGCTTTACTGAGTAGCAACTGTCCCTTTCCTTCACCAGATTTCATTCTCAACCTGAGGGTTTAATCTAAAACCACAGAGATCTATTGCTTGCTACCAGCCTGTGTCTTGAGGTTATTTGGAAGGATCCTTAGCGAACTAAGATTGTTATTTTAAGAAGATATTTCCTGCTCAAAGCTCTAGAAGTGCAGAGGAGGTCTCACACAGTGGTGAATTTTCCAGGGCTTTGGGTGAACCAGAAGTTTTGTTACTTGCGATACTGACCGTCAATGTGAAGTGCCAGGGGGGCTGTCCCCAGCTTGCCCTTCAACTGGACACCAGGTTGCACCAGGTAAGGGGATTTAATGGCATGTTAAACTTCCCTAAGTGAATGACAGCAGGGATGCTGATGTCTCTGAGAATATTTCTTGTGCTGTAGAAAGCCTCATACCCAGATGAAAATATCCAAGAACCAAGTTGTATCCAGTCTTAGAAAAAGAACAGAGGAATAACAGAAAATGGAGGATCTTCTGCTGTATATGTGGAGACTGAAGGGTCTGTAGTGAAGCAGTGCATGACTAGTGATGAAATCCTAGTGGAACAGTGGTGAGACTCACTTTGGGCTGTGTGGCACAGATCATCCCTTGCTCTCAGAGGCATATGGTGGTGTTAGCAAGAGGTTGGGATGTTGTTCTTCTTACCCCTTTTTTGACAGTCATGAGAATGTAAACAGCGCTATTCTCAGAACGGCCCTCTGCGTTCATTAGTCCTGAGGTCTGTCAGAATGGGAACTCAACCATGATAACCACACCATAGGTAGCCACAAGAAGGTGGTTTAAAAAGTCCCTTGACTGATTGCTTGGAGCTCCTTCCCCTTGCATATGGTCCATTTCCTCCTTGGTTTCCTTTCTAATTTTACTTGCCTTCTTTCTTGCATTTATTCCTGTGTTTCCTATTGGATCCCTGCCCCTCTGTTGCCATCCCCACACTGACCCTGCTCATCTGTTTGTAAAGGTCTGGTTTGGGATTCCCAGCTCTGAGCAGAAAAGCCAGCTGACATCTGCTGGCTCACAGTCACTGTGTAGCTCCTGAAGAGTTAAACAGGGAGCAAGGAGAGGCCTGCACTTCCGATGTTACATTAAAGGCCTTGTGGGCAGGGAGAAGATGCAGGAGTCAGGCAGACTGAGAAACTAAGCTTTCAGGAGGGGCTGCTAGGCAGAAGTGGATGCCCTGAGGATGTGCTTAGAAACCCTAGTCCTTCAGACTCTAGTCTGAAGTTCAAAGCATTTGAGTGGGTTGAAGACAGAAGAAATCTACTCTGAGAGAGCAAGCTGACAAGTGTCCTGGGAAGGAGATCCTGCCTACAGGAGCTTCAAAGCCATGGCATGATTATTCTGAGGGAGAGCAAAATAAGAAAAAGTGAGGGTCTTGGATGCTAGGTCCTCTAACACAGATTGAAAACAGTTCTGGACCTTGCATCAAAGACAACAGAAAGAGCGAAGATGAAAGACGTCTAACGTATGATGTTATCACCTCAGATATAACGAGATAAAGTTGGAGGCAGTGAGCAATCTCTGCTTTTATGACTATTAAAAGAAGCAAATCTGATAATTGTTTTTTCCAATGGTTAGAAACACGAAATTATAACTTCATCGAAAGTCGTCTGAAGCCCTCTCTGAAACAAGGCACTCTTAGTACGTGACTGAGAGCAAATTGTACTCTCACAAAGCTTCTTTCTTGTTTATTCAAATGGCAGCTTCTTCTCTAACACACAAAGAAGGGAGCTGATAAGAATAAAATCTTGTGCTGCCCTCGCTGAGGTGGCATCTTCTACAGCAGGAGCTCAAAATAACTTTTAACCACAGATCTCCTCTTGCTTGTACAGATCTTTCAATCTTACATTTTGCCTTGTCTTTTGCAGTCTTTTTTGCACTCAGCTATGATGGAAAATGAAAATGAGTGAATACAAAAGTTACTTCAAAGTCATAAGAAGACCCCCAGGGAAAACAGCAGAAATATGAGCTTTTCTATGCACTTTTTGCTGCAAGCCTCCCACCTGCTCTCTATTTTTCCCATGATGCTTCATCTGTGCTTAAACAACAACCTCTGTAGTCCAACAAAAATGGATTAAGAACTATCAGAAAGCCAACAAGGCATCAGATCTCATGAAATTTAGGCACAGTTTACCAGATGTCAGTTTCTACATCTAGGATGGCTCTGAAATCCTTTGATCTTTTGTATCAACTCAACTCAGCTCCTAACATGCTTAATGAGGCTGAATCTACTTGACATGCCTGAAGGCTTCTCCCCCAGCTCTTGGCATTCACTTTCGGCAGACACAGTGTCACATAGGAGTGAGGGGTAGACTCTGAAGTTCAGCCTTTCCTTCAGTACTGTCTTGCCCTGTGAAGTGTTTACCTGAGTAATGAAACATTACAGCTGATGAGGTAACAGCAAGGAGAAAAATTACTTCTGCAGTAGCATAACATAACCAGAATTTGTTTTTTGAGTAACTAACCCTGCCTCCGGTTCCACTTCTGTAAAGTCAGGGGAACTTCTGAATTCTGAGGTGTAGTTCACCATTATCAGACAATAGCATCTGAGGTGACACAGGACGCGAATCTAGTAATTACGGTGCTGCTTCTTTCACAGTTACTCCTCATTAACACCATTAACTAGGGCACCACAATTCATGCTCTTTCGTCATATTTGTTTAGATTAAGCTTTTTTTTAAGCGTTCCCGTATTATCACTTCAGGGCATCCAGGAACCTTCTGGCTGAGCTTAGCAGGTAGCAGGCCACAGCTGAGATGTGATGGTTATCACATAAAACTACTGGGGAAATTGCAGCAAAAATCTTGTGTTCAAGGGAGTTCTTTTGCCTGTTTTAACCACACTAAAGCATTAACAGCAAGGATTCTTTGACAAGAGTGCAAGCTAACCTCCTGGACACCTCCAGGTGGAGTGTAAGACTCTGAACTCAGGGATGAGGAGTGTATCCTGTTGCGGAGCTAGGCCACGAAGATGCACTCGGTGATCTGGCTTGACAGTGAGTGCCAGTCTTGCTGTCAACATGATTGAAACCTCTTCCTGTTGGATGAGGAGGACTCCCAAAGCAGAGTTTCCTCTGCTGTCCATGTGCCAGTCACAGCAGAGCAGGTGCAATGGGCACACACTCCATGTTGTGCCCAACCAGGAAGAAGCCATTGTACCTCCAGAACCAGGCCAGTGTGAGGGCAAGGGGCCTTCTCCATGTTTTGTACATCGCTGTGAGTTAGTGTGGAGAACTTACCTGCCTGGGTGAGGCCTTTCCCCTTATTTGCAGGAGTGGTGGTCGAAAGTGCAATTCCGGGCAAGGAAGATGGTCATATAATGTAAGTATATTGTGCCTGCAAAGTAACAAAAGAGCAAGTCTACTGACTCAAGTATTTCCAGCTGAGGCACGATCCTGACTCCAAATGAAGACTGGTGAGTTCAGTTGAAAACAGTACAAAATAAGGCTTTGTGAGAGAGGAAAAAAAAACCAAGTCTGTCAGATTCACCGCTTTAGAGGGGGGGACTATGCTGGGGCATGTTAAAATCAGTTCCTCCTTGTCCCTCTTTCTAGGAGGAAGCAGACAGCCAAGACTTTTTGCATGAGGCCACAGAGACCAGACAGAGGGAGCAGCTGCAGATCAACGTGAGGGCATCCTGCCTAGCGTCTAGGTGGTGATTCCTGGGATAGGCACTAAAGCTTCAGGGTAGTGAGAGCCCTCTGGAGATGAATGATGAAGCGGTAAAAATTTTGATGTCTTCCAGCACTGGTTAACACACTGGGAGGCAGCTGCAATGAAGCAGGAAGTGGTTAATATTGGCACACTTTCCCAATTCTCAGTGATAGAGGGAACCAAAACATTCTGCAGAGGAGCTATCAGTTGCCGCCTGCCTGTCTTGTTCTCATAGACACCCTTGTCTTTTCCCTTCAGCATAAAAACATGTCTGTGCTGCGCACACAGTGCTATAAAGATGTTGAGTAAGGTGTCTGCACATCATAAGCAATCTAATGCAGAACAAGACAAATTGATGGTTAGGGCTGTCCTGAGTTTGGTACCTGAGCTATATGGTACATCTGTACACTGGATAAAGTAGACATTCCCCGAGACCAGTTAAAAATTCTTGAACTTACTGCACACTGAGAAGTTTCGTTGACAAGGGCAAGAGCCATAACCAACTTTCTGGGTTGTTTTTTTTTTCCTGAATTAATACCAGAATGCCGACACAACCAAATCTGTCCCTTTCTGCTACTGGTGCCACGTGGCAATAGTTACACAAGCATATCTGGAGAAATAACTGACCATTCTTCACTATCTGGTCTGTTGCTCTATGATAGTATTTCAGTGGCTTTAGCTGTGCTACACGATTCTCCTACATATCTGCCCACAGTGCTATCAGGTGCCTGACTGAGTGTGGGCTAGATTAGATTTACAGAAACAAATGCATTGTCTTTCAGGAATGTGGTGTAAGGAAGGGCACGCTTGCATTTTCTGAGCAGCACGGAATTAACCAACTGCACTTGACAATTCACTGCTCCTTTGAGAAAACAATCGGTGATGTGCCTCCTGCTACTTGTTTGGATTCTTTTTCTTTTTTCTTTGCCAGTTCTGTAATCACACTGGAAACATCAGTTTCATGGAAGCACTAGCCACCAGTAAGTGCATGCATGAGGACCTGGAGATTCAGTGATAACAGCAGTTGCCCACACTTGGATGGGAATGTAAGGTGAACTATCCGCTGCAACAGTCTGTGCTTGGCACAGCACCACAGTGTGCACTTTCTCTCCTAATCCACATGGAAATTCACAAGTATGCTCAAGTCTCTAAAGACAGGCATACGTACCTTCTTTTCATTGCACTGAGAGCTGAATATCCAATACACTTAAAGCTTATTAGAAGGAGAGTGATTTAGGCTGTGCTTGATTATTTCACCAATCCACATTTGATCATGAAGAGGATCCATGTTCTGGGCACAACCTCCCACCCTCAGAAGTGCCACAAGTGGCATCTCAGTAGCAACTGTTCAGGAACAGCAGTGCCTGCTGTGTAGAAGATCTGGGAGGAGATTTTCCTCCTTGCAGAGCAATCTCTTATGGGAGTTTTTGCCTGAGTTGTCTTAGATTGTTGCTGGCGTTAGTGGTTATGTCTTGCATTATGGTGCGCAAATAACATGGGGGAGTAATTTGCCCTCAGCTAATGTTTATGTCTTTATTTCCCTTTCTCCCCACTACATAATGCTTCCCTTGAATTCTATTTTCACACTGTCCTTTTTTGCTTTGCCTTACACCCCTTTCTTATGTATGCTCTCTTCTTTCTTTGTTCAGCCCAAATTAAATGACAGTGTTGATCCGCCTGGGTGATGCGTATGGGTGGGACAGTGATTATCAGACTGACACAATCACGTACCTTTCCCAACAAACAGATCACTTTCTGTCTTGTCAGCTGACTGACAGGAGACTTCTCTCATTGAAGTGGCCAGGCAAGCCTTCCAGTCTGTCTTTATGACAGGGAAAATCACAGTCCATTTGCTGAAAAGCATGTGCTGCATCTTGGCCCACACAGACTGAAAGAAATCTTTGAGCTGTATCCAGCCCACCCAGGGACTGCATATTGTGCAGACACAACTACACATTTCATTCTTCCATTTTAGAATTTGTGGTTTTACATGGGAGCCAGGATCACAGATGTCTTAAAATTTCCATGCTAAGAAACTAATTGCATAATTAGTATATGAGCACCTTTTAAACTCTAGGTTTTAGCTCTTACTAAGGCCATGAAGGCAACTGCTGTGGAAACAGAGGTGACTGGGGCATTCCATGGTGTGGTTGTCTTGTAAATACAGTCATACAAAGAACGTACAACTCTAAAAAGAAATCAGGTCAATGAATTCAACATACTAAGGCTGAAATGTCAGTGCTTGGGAGTACAGTCTGATGACATGCTTTGAGAAACTACTTTGGTAGTCATTTCAATGAGACCTGAAACAGAGAGCGCGTGAGTGAGCGAGCAAGCAAAAAAAAACATTACCACAAAGGGTATCATCTGACTACAGCACCAAAAACATGGAAATTATGTCAACGACTGCACATTTAACTCTACTTCTCTCTTTTCGTGGTGATTGCAGCATTTCTAATATGGAAACTCACGTGTTCTCCACAGCTTAATGTAAATTAGTCATGAATTCAGCAGAACTTTTTGCAGGGCACCATTTGCTTCAAAGGGCAGCAGTTATTTGAAAATATTTAACAGTATTTTGTCTCCATGATAGCAACACATTTCACTTAAAAAAAAATCAGATCCATTTTAAGAAGAATCTGCTTTTAAGGGGTTGGACTGGTGCTACTCTCTTCTTCAGGATTCCAGGAATGAGCATTTATTTTCCCGTCAATGCAATACTTTCTCATGGGCAGAGAAGGTAGGTAATTCAGAATATGAGCTCCTGACATCTTCAGTCAGTTGCCCCTTTCCTTTCTACAACCTTACAATTCCCAATCCTTTTCCAGTCTAGACTTTCACAAGACCTTAGGCTATAGAATGACATTACTCATTGCCTACTTTCTCTACTCTAAGAGGAAATGTAATCTGATATGTAACCTCAGCCTACAAAAGAGAATAAAAGAATGAGCAACAATAGATTAACTCACCTGTTCAATTTTTTGTTTGTTTGTGTGCTGTTG
>PPHD01019054.1:0-14276 GCA_002909625.1 Bambusicola thoracicus | reverse complement strand
AATTCTCTGCTCTAACAATAGTGAAATATCTTTATGTCACTGGTTCTGTTAATTCTAATGATTGGTCCTAGGCTGTTCCTCCCCTTCCTTTAGGAATGGTACCTTCCAGTCTCTCCATGTGCATGAAAAGTGACAAGCATGGGTCCCCATATTTCTACTTATTGGGCCACCCTAAAGACACGGTTTGTAAACTCTGCATGTATATTACCTTTCTCTAATATGCTTTTGTTTCTCACAGTTGTTAATTGAGTCTTTTCTACCATTTTCTTACACTCTTGCTCTCTTAGTAGTTTCTAAATTCAACTCTCCTTTTATAACTGGTTATCTTAGATAATGAAGTTTTACATTTTCATTTCACAGAATTATTTTAATATCCTGCATATTTGGTTCTTAGAGTTCCACTACTGCCAGTGCAAGAAGCACAGCCGTAGGTCTGCTATATATCTTTTTTTCCTCATGACAAAACTACAGATAGCCAAAGCCATAATTATCCCCGTCGTTATGGTCCTTGGCTTACAAAAATAGCAGTGATGTGAAGGTGGAAGTTACTTGCTGATCTCAAATCATATTTATATGCAGTTTCCTGAAGAAATAACTAATGTAAAATTGAAGGCTATTTGGGGAACAGTCTGTAAGGCAATATGTATTTTTTAAACATGGTGGCTTTGCTGAATTTATACATACCACTTCGCACATGATTTCAAGCTATTTCCCTGAGATCCTACTGCACAAGTTATTCAGATACAAAAAATTTGTAATATATGCTTGTGGCCCAGAAATGATACCTGGAAAGCAAAGGAAAAGGAAAATGTGTTTTTCCTAGCTTTTCTTGATTGCTGTCATCACAGAAAACCCAGCAGTGCTCAGATGAATTCAGTCTCCCTGCTAGTATTGACTTTGCACACTGTTGTGTATTTGCTCTAATTATAAGGCAAGTTTCATGCTATTGAAGCAGATAGATTGGAAAAAGAAAGGCTATTCCCAAAGCTATCCTCCAGCTACTGTGCTTTGAGCTGATCCTCACGAAATTCCTACCCACAACACCCCCATCAGAAAGTGGTGTTTAAGTGACCAGTTTGGAGTATGCAAATCAGGGTAATTTAATCAATTGCTTGCAGGTGTTGCCTGTTACAGCTTATTTCTGGCTTGTGTCTGCAAAGAAGAATGTTTGGAAAGCAAATGTTCCCTTGCGTTTTGCTAGTGCAGAACTGGACGCGTGTAGAGGCCATTGGAAAATTGCAGCTGTGTAGTTCAAGGGTCTGAACTGTATACATCAGTGTCTTTCCCCATCTGGTCTGAGATCCCTCAGCAACACATCAGAAGTTCCTGGGTAGTATAAAACCCTGAACAGCACCACTGCTTGCAGTCATCCTTACCTTTGTTCTGCTTTGCTGACCTTGGTGTCTGAAGGAAAGTCATTCAGAGACATGATGAGGTTAGGAACTGGCCTAGTGGTAGGGCCAGTTTGCAAGTCTCCATTGTGACAGCAAGCTGCAGTTCTAGCATAAGTATTATATATTAATAATCATTACTTTCTATCATTAGCTTTGTTTTTTCTCTGGTGGCATAACAGGGACAGGAAATAAATCTTCCTGAAACAGGTAGAAATTCAAATTCTCTATAAATTAGCTTAGTTATGCAGCCACACAGCTGATTATTTATTGGGCAGGAAGTGTTGGGGCTGATCAAAAAGAAACATCTGTCTTATAACATGTCTCACTTTCCTGTGTTTTTAATGGGACAATGTGGTTGAACAGAGAGGGATTTTCCTAAAGAGTCAGTTTTTCAAGGAGGCTCGTCCCAACCAGATGTGTGCTACCTTCATAGTAAAAAGCCCATCTGTTAGAGCCCTGATTGAGGATGTGAATCAAATCTCTTGGCGTAGGGAACAGCCTTTCTGATATGTCTTAGGAGAAGCCTCTGCCATGACATTACAAGTCAGTCTTTCATGAGTCTGCATTTCTCACAAGAGTTGTCCCACTTTGTATACATAATCAGGTATTGAAGTTATCAGCAGGCTTAGTTGAATTTAGATATAACAAAGGAGAGAAGGTGGTTTACAAAGTACATCCAGATCAAGTGATACCTGCTTAGGTTCTGTGCTTTCATGCAGGACAGGTTAGCAAGTGAGCACCGTATCTGTATTTGCAAAAAAGCATGAAAAATTTGGGAGCATTTATTGTGTTTTTGTTGTTCAGATATAGAGAATCTCCAGCCTTCAGAAATCTCCAGGCAGCTGCAAACTTCAATCTTCTAATTCTTTAACTCTGCTAGTGTGTCAGAAGCTTTTATCTTTGGATAATACATGGCTAAAGCATCTGGGCCTGAACATTTAAGCCAGATACATCTACCTGTTCAGAGTACTGATCAGATAATCCTATCCATCCTACTTTTAGCACTCACTTTACAAATCTCCAGAGCTGAAGTTGGGTGTTATTCGAAACTTGAACTAGCCCATATATCATTCATCAGATGTGAACACAAAAATCAATAGTCATTTTGGAAAAGTGCCCTTTCATTCAGGGACCACCTTGATGGAACTGTGCACATTCATTCATATTCATGCTGCATTTCCAATACCACCTTGTTATTTCTGACAACACCAACTTAATTTCAGGAACCTGCAGTGTGTTAAAAAATAAACAAACCAAAAAAGACCCCACTAACTTAACCGAAGAATCAAAACGCTGGTCAATAAAATTGGTCTAAAACCATCAGGCAATTTGCATATGAGCCCCCACAGGTTCTGGCTGTTTTATTGCCACAAGTGAAAACTGTTCAAGGACAAAACTGAATATTAAAATTTGTTTTGTAAACATGTCCTTATGTTTTAATAAATATGTAGCAGCTGGCAGGAAAGTAGAACATCCTTCTGTTAAGTAACAGTGTATGTGTAGGTATATGCACAGCAACTTTCTGTTTTAAAAGACATATAGACCTTTTATATAGGTATCCCTTGATACAGAAATAGAAAACATGCTTTAGAAAGGGAGACAGATGGAAAGGCTTACTGAGTTTAGTGGGTATGTTTTTGAGCTTCTTGTGGAGTGATGCCATTTCCTAACATTTAAATGCAGAAATACCAAATCCATTCCATAGTCCTAAATGTTGCTTTTGTAGTTACACATCCAGAGACTTTGGTTAGTCCAGCTGAGTTCTCTAACCAATACTCCCCAGTCTGTGTAATGGGAATAGGAGTATCTACTTACTTACCTGTCTCGTGAGAGCGTTATGGGACCTTAATTATTTAATGCTTGAAAAGCACTTTAAAGATTAAAATCCCTAGTTGACCGCTGAGCATTATTATTAAAGCAGAACCTCACTAATCCATATGTGTTATAATCCACACCAAAACTGGCAGTGTTCCTCTACATCTGAGCAAAGATTTAATAATAAGTGTGTTGAGTAAGTTCTCTTATTACTAAGATTTAATTATTATAATGCAATATACTGGAGTACATTAACTAATGTGGTGCAAGGTGTGGCTAATTACATCTAAACTGCAGTGGCTAAAACAGATGAACAAACATTACCCTTGGTTTTGTTTGCGTGAACTGCTTTTTTTATAACATTTTCTCTGCAGTTTCCTATATTTCTGTTCAGTTGATGATATTAGATGATGAATGCCCGAAATAAAAGGCCTAAGAGAACACAACTGTCTCTCCCAGTCCTCACTGCATTGTTTTTTTTTTTTCTTTTCTTCTTGCAAACAGGGAAACAGAAAAAAATGGAATTCAGAGACTGTGTCTTCACAGTTTGCCATAGGACTAAGTCCAGTTTTCTGCTCTTGCAGCATGACATGACACAAAGTCTCTCTTACCACTCATATCTGTCTTTCTCATTCACAAATTCACAGTGTGTTCCCAAATTAATAACATGGCTTCATTGCTCCGTGGTGCCGTTAGTCACAATTTCCCTGTGTCTTTGATGGTGTCCTTACAACAATAGACCTCCATATCAATGGGAACAGTATGGAGACATAGGTTGTCATTCCTGGGGCTTGGCCCAATAATTCTCATTACAAAGGTTATGCAATAGCTTCTTTAATTACTGGACATTAAGGTTTCTAAAGCCCATTCCATGCTTCTTCAGCACAGCCAATTTTCTGTAATGGCATGTATTCACTCAAAAGAGCAGAGCCACTCATCCATATTTTGATGTGAACGTTGATTTGGAGGGGTCAAACTTCATACTCTTCTGGAGGGATGCCAGAAGTGTTCTGTGCCCACCTCTGCCTTGAAATACACAAGAACATTTTATCTTTGTACCTCCCAGTAGTCTCCGTCTCTAAAAATATCAGCTGAACTTGGGATAAGATGACTTTGAACTCATTTAAGTGATAGTTTAAGTGATCTATGGTTATCCAGGTGCAAGAGGTTCGGCTTCTTAGCCTGCTTAAAAGATTCCATAAACGGCTATCCACTCTTTTAGGGACAAAAGCACAGCTATGAAACTACAAGGAGTTATATAAAATACAAAAACCAGCAGTCAAGGTTTATTGGGGAATCCTTGCCAGAGCCTGGTGCTACGATACGTAAATCTAAATTAAACTTAGAGCCTCTTTTGGCTCTAGTCATCAGCATGTAAAATTTGATATGTCTAAATGCTCATATAGACCATAACATAAAAAAATATTCCAGTCACTGGAGAGAAGGCAAGCTTCTTTCATGGAAGGCATTGGTTGTGGTTGGTCCAGCATCCTGTGGTGCAGCTCCCAGCTGGTGTTTGTGGCCCCACAGCAGGGAGAAGCTATAGGAGCTCATGGATCCTGCCAGACTTCTCACAGCTCGTTACTCCTTGCTTGGAAAAAAATCATTCAGAAAATGAAATGCTTTTTTTATTATTATTTGACAGTATGTGCTAAATGTCACTCTCCAACTCATGTTTAGCAAACGTGATGATGGAGAATATTACATTTCTTTTAGCTACAGGAACACATATGCAGTTCAGAATTTTAAACATCTGGGTTCATTCTGACAACACGTACTTTGTGTCTGCTCATTAGGAGATGAACATTACCATATTGCATTCACTTATTCATGCACTTCCATCTCATTAGACAGTTTTCAGAGAAAATTGTCTCAGCATCCAAAAGATGTCAGATGTCACAGTAACCCCAACAGCAACCCCGGTCATAGGGCTGACCCTTCAGTGCCCAGTGGCCTTGAGTCTGAAAAGAGATGGCTGAAGAGTGACTAAATTAATTCAACAGCTTCTAAGTCTAGCAGGATAGGAATACTTCTACACGAACATTGTAAATAAGGATGCATTTGAACCAAGTTATGTGTTTTGCTTAAGATCCTGCTGAGATCTTAAGTGAGAACTGCCAGTGCAGCACCTGCTGGGAGTAGCTTTCTGAGGGGCATTTGATGAACAGTCAAAATGCTCTGAATTCCTTACTTATTAACTAAATTTTATGTATTATCTATGTATATTTAATAATGACAGCTATTTATTGACCAGACAGGATGTGATGCCTACTGGCAACATCCGTTTTAGCTGCAATAATTAATAATTTTAATATTTAATTTTAATTAAATGTGTATTATCTAGCTCTTAAATTATTCAGATTTTACAGAATGTTTTTCATTAATACCACACATTCTATTAACATATTTATGAACACCTTTTATGACTTAATGTGACTTAATTCTATTAATAAAAACTAATTTAAAAGTCATTATCTTTTCTAATTATACAGTAACTTCTAATGCAGATAGATTTTCCAGCTCTACTGTGGTTCTGAAAGAAAACTGCCGAGTCTTCTGCAGCTTCTATTCTACTGCCTGACTACTCAGAAGACATAAAACCTTCTTTACTAAAGGGATAAGTTTCAATTGACTTAGTTGCTTTGATCTGATAGATATGTGAGATGTTTGGCACTCCAAAAGGTGAACCAAACAACTTGAAGGACCAAGTGAATCATAATGTGTAGTTGGAGTAGCATCATTCAAGACTAGCACTTAGGCTGTCCATAGACTTAACACTGACACAGCAGTGATTCATGTAGGATAAAAGCACTGTGAAGACTGCAGCTTTCCATTTCAGCTATTCACAGTATTAGTGAGTAATCCTGCAATATTTATGCAGATGCATTAACTTAATTCAAAGAAAAGTCAAATTTACCAGGTTCACTTGGATTAGTGATCATGATCATTCATTTAAAAATTTAATGGCAAGGAATATCTATTAGATCTATATCTATTGAATTGGCTAAAAAGGCTCTTGGAATGAGCGATAAGCTGTACACTCATAATCATCTGGCCTTAAGGTTCATAGCCAGGAGACTAGTACTGTAAAACAGTAAGTTAATTTACTAAATCAATTAACCTGTTTCAGTTCTGAAATATAACCAGTTTGTATAGTGTGGCTCTTTTTCATTTTTTTTTTTTCCCTTTCCCATTACACCTTAAGTTTAGGTCATTTTTTTCTGCAAAGAGAAGTTACTTTCTTCTATACTTGCTATTATAAGAACAGTGTTAAAATCACCTCAGTTCTGTTCTATCTTCTGACTAATGTTGTTGGAGATGATAGGCAAATGATCCGGAGCTTAGATACATACAACAAAATTACAGTTAATTGCTTATGGATGTGCCTTGTATTTAAGAGCTGAACAACAACAGGTGGGGGCCAAAGTGAGACACAGCACCCAGGCTCATCCAAGCTCCAGAGACAACCCTGTCTATGTGCTTTTTGGGATGCTCACACCCTGAGTGTTTCTGAATTCTTTAGTTATCTCCTGTATCAACCTGAAAGTTGTCAGGCCACTTACCCGCAGTCACCTGTGCTTGCTAAAAAGGGCCTGATATAGAGCGATGGGTATTATAAATCACCGTGCCAATCCACTCAGCTTCGATCTGTGGCCTCCAGAAAGGCTTCCCAGAAGGAGCTCCCCAACACCATTTATGTACACATTCAACTGAAGAGCAGATGTGTTCTCAGAGGTCTTCAGAGACACTTCTCCTTCTCTCTGACTCTGTGAGGCAATTAAATGATTATCTCACGTGATTAGGCCAGTAAAAAAACTGCTGAAGCAGTGCTGTAATTAAACAGCTAACTCGAGGAACAAGATTTACTGAGGATGTATTGGGTATAGAGTAGGATCTGAAACAGTACAGTGAGAATAGGAACTCCTCAAGCCAGATCAATCACTTCATGTTTCCTTGTTAACCACTCTTAAAGTAGACGTTACATAAAAATTTGTTTTCTTCCATAGCACTTTATAAAGATTACTGACACACAAATCAATGTGTGTGATGACTTTCCTGCTTCAAGAAAGCATTTGGCATTTTTCTAAATGGTTTGTTAATTTTTTTTCCTTGCAATGTGCTGTTTTGCCCTCTTTGCTCCATGTCTGCACTTTCCCTTTCTCTCTTTTCCCTTAGTTCCCAAACAACCAACATCATCTCCCGAGCTTCTGCAGATTTGGTCTCCTAAGCATAACTAACAATCTGCTCTTTCTGAAGAGTGTTTCTGTAATTCTTAAATTAGGTTTCCAAACATGAAAGCACTTTCTCTATAAAAACTCCTTGCACAGTACAGAAATGGTGATGAAAGTGAATTTTACCTGAGCTGAGATCATTCAAAGTTTCATCAGATGGCCCTTGCAAGGACTCTAGGAACCATCACTGTTGTAAAAATATTTGAGGAATCTAGCTAAAGGATAAAATGAAAGGTGGATGTAATGAACCCAAAGGAACTGAATTATTGCTCATCGGTAATAATTAGTAACATGAAAAGAAGTAGGACATCAGAGTATGAATTGCACTGGGAAGAGAACAAAGCAGGAAGCAGAGCTATGATTCCCAGCATTGGAATAGGTCAGTGACGCATTTTCTGCAGGTGAAACTAAACTTTTGAAGATACAGAGGAGATAAAAATCCTTCACTTACCCCATGCTTATAGTCACAGATCTTCAATTCCTGTGCACATCTACAGTAGCCATGCCACCAGTATCTCTCATGAGTAGTGCTGCCCCCCATTCCAGTTTGCGATCAATGTTGAAAAAAAAAACAGGTGATGACTTTGATCAAAGAGACTGAAGCTGGCATTGTTTTATGCTTCTAACACCAGTCTCTCCCATTGTCTTTCCTAATGAATCATCCTACTTTTCTGAAAAATCACAGCACAGAATTCACAAGAAAAATGAGCAGGGACTGAGATGCCAGTTCATTTTCCTATGATTGTTCATGTCTTCATATGAATCATTCCGGTTACTCTGCCCATCCATCCTCAACCTTTGCAAAAAGCAATGTACAAAGTCAAAATAACAAATTAATAGAAAGCAGAAAAATTCCACTCACATTTGCAAGTTACTGTAAACTTTCAGGGTCACGGGGACATCAGTGAGCCCAAACAAGCAAGCAGGATGATGGGCACGGTACACGATTGTATGAAATTGTATTAGGTTTTCATTGCATCAGAAACAAGACTTCACAAACTTTGTAGGACTGTAGGGAAGGAAAAGAGTTTATTTGCCAAATTAACTAAGTATGACCTAGATTTATTGTCCTAAGGGTAAATGGCATGCATGTCACTTTTGTACACAGAATCAACTTGTGGCACCCACAGCACACTGTTAAAAAGGCATGAGGGCAATGCTAAGGAAGAAAGGGCTGGCCCACACAGCCATGGTGCCTGGCCAAGGGAAGGACTGTGTCACCATGGAAGGTGCCTAAATCACACTGATGTTTATTTTCAGAGCTACTGACACTGAGGGGTTTAGGTGTGGATAACAGCAGTGGAAGAAAAGTGGATTTCTCTCTTTTAAGCCAAGCAAAGGGTGATTTGTGAGAAAATATTTGTATAGCGCTATTGAATAATTCACAGAAAGTGGAAGTTTATAGCCAGAAGTAAGGAGGCTGTGGTGCCCAGTGCCACGGACATTCTGGGAAAGGACAGGTAGGAGAATGCATACTGTGCCATGGCAGCTGAACAGAAGGCATCAAGAGCTTGTCTAACAATCCACACCTCAGGGAATCAGTTATCTCAGGAGACAAAGGGTGAGCTACATCTGGGCTGTGGAAGCTCCAGGATGAAAGATTAAAGATCCTTTAAATATTCTGAAATATCCCTTCTTAGAGAGCGTTAAAGGAAAGCTGCAGGAGGCCAATGCAATCAGGAACATCACAAGCATGTCAAGATGTAATGAGAAAGAGCCGAATGCATTCCTAGTATAACACTGCCAGCATTAGTGGATACTCACCAGGGGACAATTTGTCCCATTTTTGTTATTAGCAGCATCTCTAAGAACTGCTTGCCACCTTCTGGCAGTACATAATTTCAGACAAAAAGAAGGAAAAAAAAGTGCACCCTATTTTGTATGTAATCAAAAACTCTTTGATTCCCTGGGAAAATAATTCTGGGAAGATGTGAAAACAGCTGCTTAGACAATTCAGGAAATGCGTAATTCATACTAATGAAAGAATGCAAAGCTTTAAAGTATTGTTCACTGTTCTCACACTTTGGAAACATCATCTGACATTGAGACTGTACTGTATTGTATTAGTAAAGTGTGAAGCTATTTCTATTATTTAAATTACTATTAAATATTTAAAAAAAAATTGATATTTCTATCTTCCACTTAATTTTTCCTGGTGAAAAATCCCACATTGCTGATAAACTGTTGAGCAATTATTTAAAACATTCTGATGCACAAGGAGAACCCAGCAGCAAATCCAAAGTGCAATCTCTCTTGACCTGAGATCTCAGCAGAGCAGATAAGAGCAAGGCCAGATTTAGACGCAGTCTTAGACAGGCAAACTGTAATGAAATCTACTACAGAAATTTACTACAGGAAATTAAATTAAAGAAGTAAACACATCAGTAGGCTGAGCTCTTTCCTGACTTGGCACCTAGGCAATGCTCAGAAATTAAGATGGCCCAGCGCTTCTCAATTAGCAGTAAAGCTATGGGCTTCTTTTGCGCGT
This sequence comes from Bambusicola thoracicus, assembly GCA_002909625.1. Lineage (NCBI taxonomy): Eukaryota > Metazoa > Chordata > Aves > Galliformes > Phasianidae > Bambusicola > Bambusicola thoracicus. Next base: position 4,347 of record PPHD01019054.1, on the reverse strand, counting down.
GCTTCAGATCATAACCAGCAAGCAGTGGGTCCAGAGAGAGGACTAGTTGTTAGGAGAGGAGCAAGTATGTGAGTGATAGCTTCATTCCCTGTCCATTAAATACACATAAGGTGGCACAGCAAAGCAAGTAACTCATGTGTGTGTCAGGTCTACCTCAAATTAAAAAGTCAGGGCAGAAAACTGTTCTGATGCTTTCCCCTTGTCACTCTTCCTCCAAAATGGCTGCCTTTGTCTCTTGCTTGTCCTCCTACACAGTGGACATCGTATGTCTATGGTGTCTCTTAACTCAGTTAGCAATTGAAACCTTGCCTGAGAGTTATGTGAAGCAGGTCACAGGTGAGTCATTCTTGCACATCCCGTAGAAGTGCCATCAACCTGCAGGCCGGTCACTCATGGGAACTAAAAGCCGCCCAGAAAACACCTACTAAATTACACCAAATCAAATGCCGTCACTGTGACAGATGATAGTGCTGCCCCCCGGTCATTTATCTTGTCTAAATTGGTAGGTCAAGGGAGCTTTTCTCCCTTCAGAGAAAGGAGAAGGCATCTATTAGCCTTCAGTGAGATGTATAACTTTGAAAATTCATTTCTCCCTCAGCAAGTATGATACCCAGAGTGACAAAGTAAAAGCACAAATTTAAAACTACATCATCCCTAAATCTCTCCTGTAGTTTCAAATGAATTCAATATCCTTCACTTCTGCTTGGAAGTTGTTAGGGCATTAGTAGTTTGAGCTCTATTAAATATACACAGTCTTCATTTTGTCCTTGAAGGGAAAAAATAGTAAAATCATTGCTCTGTCTCTGGTTGAGTGTGCTTGCAAAATGTTTTGAGATACTTTGGGATAACAGACACTGGATGTAGGTTATGTTTGCACTTTACACTGCAGGTTTTATATAAAGCTTAAGAATTAGGACAAAACATTATCTTTTTCAGACATACTAATAAGTATCTCCAAAATGTAGCAATAGCCTTAGAATAAGTGTAAAAGGAAATTGCTCATTAAGTTGCTCAAAGGATAGTGTTTGGCATTTTTCTCGTGACTGTGTTTGTTATGGAAAAGCAATCATTTCAGCGTTGGCTGAATATGTTCAAATGAACTCTTGCGGTTTGCACAGACCTCTTAAAAATGTTTATATTTTGAGCTATAAATTACTTACATTACTGTGCTTTGTCCCACACTAGTAATGTTGGTGTTTCCCCATAATTTTCAAACATTAGAGAAAAGTTGATTACAATATCCTCTTAACAATATTGTCCTCACCTGCCAGGGAAGTATTTCAACAAAGGCTGGCTGGCATGGACACCTATCAGAGCCAAGGAAGACTTTCAACCTAATTTCCTAATTTTAGAAGGAAAAGCAAGTTAGATTGGGTTTTTGCTGTGCTCAGAGCTTACAGAAAGTCACTTCATCAGCTTCTTACTCACAAGTACTATATTACCAGAAAGTAGGAATGGCAGTTTTGTTTCATGGCAGCTTTTTCCTTCAGCCACTGGAGATGGAGCATACACAGATGTCTGCTCCATGAACAGGTCAGGCTCAGTATGTCACACCGCAGCCAGTGGCTCACCTGGGGGTGTCCCACAGCCAAACTCTTCCCTAAGCTATAGCAGCAAGACTTCTTGCTTGGTTGGTTGTGTTTTCTTTTTGTTGGTGTTCTCTAGGGGAGAAGCAGAGATCTGATAATGCCTATCATGCTACAAGTTCTAGCTTACAGATATATATATATGCATATTATTACATGTAACAAATGTGCCCCTGCTGGTTCACTCTGAAGTTGGTTCTAACCTACTACAGTTTCTCACTGCAATATTTGCTGTTCCTCTTAAAAAACAAAAAAAAAAAATTGAAAATTCAGAATTGCCCATTAATGACCTAGGACAGGATTTCCTATTGCCACCCCATCTCCAGGGAATAAAACAGCAGACTGCTCACCCCTGGAGGTGTCCCATAGATAACAAGTACAGTGCTATCCTTTCTGCCCCAGAGGAGCAGCGAGTGGTGTTTGCAGCCCTCTTTTCACATGGTGTCCTCCTCCCACTTGGACAAGAACAGCTGATCTTTGCACAGGGGCACATTCTGTGCAGTAGCTCTCTCATTCTCCAAGAGCACCGTGCTGCTCCCTGCTGTGCGATGCTTCTGCTGGTGCACAGCTGATGTTTCCCAAAGTAACAAGCTATTTCTGTAACTTCAGCTGCTCTCTGGGTCTCGCTCAAGATCTGATTATGGCCCAATGACCTTCACTACCCCTCAGTGAAAAGCAACATCTCGCAACAACTGGGAAAGAAAGAATGTAATTAAATCAAAATGATCTTCACCTCTCCCCCATGAGGGTGCACGGTGGTGTGCAACTGTGCCGTCAGAAGCAGAAATTGAGCTGAGGTTGTTTCCATTCTTCATTCATACCAATCACATACTGATGACTTAACCGATGAAAACCACCCTGAGTAGTGTGCAGTGCTGTGGGGTCCCTGTGTGTCCACCTCTCTCTGCAGGGGTTAACTCAGGCTAATGTAATCTGCAGGGATCAGCATAAATTAGCTTGTACCGAGCTCCATGCTGCTGCAAATTGATTAATTTGCGAAGACCCGAGGTGATGTTCAGCTCTGGCTCAGACACCTTGCTGACGCAGATAATCACTGCATTGCGTGGTCCCACTCTAGATGTAAAGAGATCAGGCGGAGAGACTGGGACCCTCTGAAGGAGCACTGGTTTGGAGGGCTAACCAAAGCAGAATCTCCTGGATTTCGGATCTAAGGAAAGCCTGGGTGGGGTCTGCTTCTCCCTCACCCCCGTGGCCTGCAGAATTACAGAATTCGAGAACAAGCCCACAGAAGCAAATGCTTTTTGTAGGCAAGCGCCTAAGAGCTGATAACTCTACGTGCCTGATCCTCCCATTTATTTTTCCTGCTCGAGTGCCAAGCAGGGAGCAGATGGTACATTACTCAGCCTTAACTGGAGGGTAAGGAAGTGTGATTTGAAAAGAAAAAAAAAAAACAGTTGGGACCCTCAGCCCATTTAGATTCTACGCTCAAAGTTTATTTGTCTTACACAGAACTTGTACTTTCTCCCCTCTCAAATGCTAATCCTCTCCACACATATGCTCATTATGCAAAAGCATATGACAAACACCATCTGGGAAAATGAACAGCTCCTCAGCTAACCGCGCTGCTCCCTCCCCTTACGTCACCCACCTCACTATTGTCTCTCCTATTTTTATCCACAAAACAGCAATCACTCAATCAAGCTATTAACTTAAATGTGCTGTCTCAGTCAAACAAGCTGCAGGTCCCAGACTGGGCAGTAAATCCCACTCCATTTTTCAAGATGATGCGCATCTTCGTGATAATTTGAAAGCAGTCACAGCACTGAGAAAAGCAAATGTAGCTTTTAAAGGGCATTTGTATCACTGAGGGATGCTAGTCCTGACCCACAGAAGCCCAGGCTTGTTTTCCAGCTAGAAGGTTATGTTTTCTCCCCCGTGAAATATGCAGCTCTTGCCACAGGTTCTACCTCGTTTCCATGGATCCCTGAGACGTTCTCTAAATAGAGAATGACATTAGCCAAGTTCAGTGATTTCTCTAACCTCACTGTAGACGGGTAAGAATAAGAGCTGTGCTGTCATTAGTCATGATGGATTCATTGTCTGCCTGAACGTTAATCAAAAGAAATGAGGATCGGATATGCAAAAGAAAGCATTTGGCTGTCTCAGAATATTGTGTTTTGTACTAGTGGATTAAGAAAACCATCATGATTCAGCAAAGGACGTGTCTATTTAGCTAAATTAAACAGAATCTGCACAATCCAACCATACTGTGTTGAGGCTAAGTAACCAGGAGACATTCAAAACACATAGCCAAGGAAGAGCCTTAGCGGCTGATGCTGTGATATAAAGGTGGAGTTTTGTAAGTACCCTGCAAGAATTGTGGGGCCATAAACACTGCAATATTATATCTATTTAGAAAAAAATATGAGACAGAATTCAATGATGACCTTATCTGAGCTACAAATTCTTGTCAATTATTATATGCTTGTGGGGACATGTTTATAGATGGCAGAAAGTCCTACTCATTTGTCCTCAGAGACAGCACTGATATTGCCCAGCTAAGAAATACATTATACAGCTACAAAAGAGGCAATTTGATTTCATGAGCGCGTCGTTATTATTTTAAGAATAATTTAATGTAGGCAGAGAAAAGTAAAACCTATATTAAAAAAGAAAGACAGAAGTTTTCAGTATGTGCAGTACCAGCCCCGTGGTTCTTACTTTCTCCTGGCCTCTTTATTTATTTGGGGGAGAGCGGGACTGTTCTATTTTTGTAGAATCATAGAATAGCTTGGGTTGG
>PPHD01019053.1:0-14276 GCA_002909625.1 Bambusicola thoracicus | reverse complement strand
CATCCTTGGCGGTTCTAAAGGACTGGATAAAGGCTTGAGTGACCTAACCTGATCTGACAGCTGATCCTGCTTTCAGCCAGGGGCTGGACTAGAGATTTCCTAAGGTCTCTGTCAACATGAATGGTCCTTATAAATGTATAGATGCAATGGATTTTTTCCACTGCCAATCAATATCATCACCTTCCATAATATCTATCTTGAAATCAGAAAATAGTTACAAATGAAAAAGACAGACGTTCCTAGAAATTAAATGAACCATTTTCAGATCAAAAAGAATCATTAAGGCATCTACAACTGCTCTTTCTACCCTTTATTCTCAATAAGTCTTTCTTCAAATTATTTTAATTGCCTAGGTAGAAAATTTGTCCTAATTCACGCATGCAAGTCAAATCCCAGTCAGAAACTCCTCTATACAGCACATGAATATTCATCACAAATGTTTTTATGAAGCAACTATTCACAAGTATTTGTTTACCAACCTAAGTTTCAAAGTTTCCACACCTACAACATTGTGAAATATCTCTGAAACAAGACTTGTTTGCATTGCACTGATCATTAAGATAGCGGCAGGTCCTTCCTCCACAGAGGAGCTATTGCAAAATATTGTTATTTTCTATAGCACAATTTTACGCAACTCTTCTACCAACAAAATTCCATGTGCAAAATTCCTATTTGCAGCATAATATTTGTCCACTTCTAAAGGACCTGTACTGGACAAGTACTCGTACAGTATGTTTCTGAATTTTCACAATGCTTTTCTTCCTACCTAAATTACTCAGGCACTCCATCTCCCAACTCTTTCTGACTCTGTTTCCCAAGCAAAATCCAGTTCTTTTCTGCATCCAAGGAAAGAAGCCTCACAGCCCACCTGAGAATGCACACATCTCACCACTTTGCAAAGTGAATAGAAACAGGTCTAAACCACAGGGAAAAAAAGAAAAAAAAAAAAAAAAGATAGAGCCAAGATGCAATTCCTTCCAGCTTAGGCACAAGGCTGTTGATTTGCTATGTCAACCCTGACAATAAGAAGTCAGAAAGCTACAAAGTGAGACCTTGGTCCAGGCCCTGATAAGGTGCATGTAGTGATGTTGCTATTCAACTGAAAAATTAACTAGCTATTAAGAAGAAATAATTTAGCATCATTGGTAAATTCAAAGTAGCAGATGAAGATTCCTTTGGAACTAAAGTAAGAACATGTACCACATTTTCCTACATTACTGCTAAAACCAATGCTTCTAGCTTAGATATTTGCTTTCTTACTATCAGATTCAGTGCAAGTTCCTCAATTTTTACTCGATTTGGTTTGACAATCTGACAGTCTTACGATTGTAACTACAGAAATAGTAAAACTATTCAAAAAAGGACAATTTCGGACTTATTTCTGAAAGTAGCTTGTATTCATACTATGAAATGCAGAAATCTGACCTTTAGGAAGAGAAATGATTACTGGATATTAAGAACCACACAAATTATCAACGCATATAGTTTCTTGAAGCACAAATCAAAACATGGTTTCTGTATTAAGAAATGCTGATTTTTGAAAGCAAGAATCTAGTCTCAGTATTGAATTAAGTCTTGAACTCTAATGGACTTACACAAAGAACAGAAAAATACACTTATAGCCACAAAATCTGTCTGGTAACTTTAATTCAGCGTTATTTTCCAATATGTATGGAGGGGAAAGCTATTACTATAAAACCATAATTTTCTGAAGGACAATTCTCATTTCACGATGAGTGTTACTTAAGATACAAGTCATTCCCATCCAAATAGGAGGCTCTTGTCTATGTAGTAATGCACAGACTAATAAGATTTTAAAAAGAAAAAAAAAAAAAGAAAAAAGAAAAAAAGAATTGAGAATTCCTATCGCTTTCTCTGGTAGGCAAGTTAGCAAGGACCTCTAACTGAGGAAGGAATCAATGTAGTTTTCTATGACATGTGAAACAAGTTTATGTACAGGTCAGAACAAAGGAGAAATGATACAGGAACTGTCAAGGGTGGGAAGCTTAAAAGCACACAATTAAAAACTACAGTACCAATACAGTGAGGCAAAAGTAAAAAACTTTGCATCTCCTTTTTTTTTCCTTATTTTCTTCTGTGGAAGAAACATGAGAAGGAACACAAAGTTCTTTTCTTTGTCCTTCATTATCCAGACCTTAACAGAAGTTGTTGAAAAAGTTGAGGAAAAAAGTTGCTCATGAATCAGAAAACCAACAACTTACAGACAAATCTAGGTATTATCACATAAAAGAATTTACTCAGCACCTAGCAAAGTTCCGAGAGTAGTAAGGCTCAAGAAAGGCCTTGCAATCAGTGTAGACAGATATAGATAGATACACACTTAAAATAACAAGTAGAAAGAAAACCACTTAAAGGGAATTTCCTCCTCCAGGATATTCTCTTTCAACAAGATTATCTCTTCTTGGAACAGTAAGACAATTCATAGTTTGTGAATGTTTTTATGTTTGTTTTGGCTTTTTTTTTTTAATTATTATTATTCATACTGCTTTTGACTTGGCATGTGCTGGTAGCTCAAACAAATTTCTGTTTATATCTAGGACTGATCAGGTGGTTTTGCCCCTTTTCATAATACTGGAATTGGCAAGTAGTGCTAGCATCATGACTTTCAGATTTAATTACTGCAACTCATTTAGGAATGCATCCACAGAGCCTGAAAGCATTCCAACTGGTACAGGAGACAGTCTGCTTAGCAACAGGGATACAGTGAAGTGGATTGCCTGAGAGTTTCTCTTGCTGCTCTGTCTACTGAGTTAAGAATCCAGTCTGTTTACTTGTGCAAAGACTCCCTAGAGATTAAAACAGCCATAGGTTTTAGCGCCTACGCATATCTTCCTTAAAATGCATATCTTCCTCATAAGACATAAAAATTACTTAGGAACTACTACCACCAAAAACCAGTATTGTTTAATTTAGATCTCACTATTTATTTTATGTATACAAAAGATGGCCAACTATGAATTAGAAAACAAACTAAACCTATGCACAATTTGATAATTAAGAATTGCTTCTGCTACAACACAGTAAGAATATAACATTTTTATTATGAAGCTCTAATCACTGAAGTGGGCACTGACACACAGCCTTATATTGACATGATCATATTATCAGACATGTACACAAAAATGACATCAGTCTAATAATAAAATATTACATACTACTCTTTTTTACTCATCTTGTAATGTATTCATTTGTTTTCCACAGATAACTCAATTGCATTTATGCCACACATCACATTCACCTAATTTACAAATATCTATTTCAGACTTTCCTGGAAGCCACGGAATACTGTAACAGGACATAAAACTTCTTAGTATTAGTCAGAGTCTGATTATAGCAAGGTGTGAAATTGGTGTAATCAGTCATGAAATCCCTACTTCACTTTCATCCATTCCTCCCCCAAAAGCTCTCTGCAAGCCAATTAAGAGTAATTAGCTCATCAAAGGGAGATGAGGGGTTTTTCTGATTCTCCATGTATTTAATTCAGGTTTGTATTGCCTGTCTTGTGTTTGACCATGTTAGCAATCCAATTTTACATTTCCAAGGGAAAAACTAAAAAATAAAAATAAAAAATCATCACACATTGTTCATCATCATTTAGAAGAGAAGTGCTTTTGTGGCTTTGCATATATGTAAAGCATTATGTACAATCAATAAAACAGTATACACCTTCATTTGATGTATGATACCTTTAAAGTCTGAATATGAAAATCTTCTCTGTTCAGTAAGAAATATGATCACAAGACAATAATTTACACATCTCACATAAATGTAGAATTATGATTTTTTTTTTTTTAATTCTCCTAACCATAAAGTCCTAAATAACAAAGCTACAGTAAAGTAAAGGAGTGTCAAAACAGAGATCACAGAGTAAGGAATAAGTAAATCCAAATATTACCATTAAAGCCAGTTCTTTCTAATTTGCTAGTCATTTTCCCAGCCCACTCTTCAGAAAACTCCCTGTACTGCTATTGCAAAGGTTTTAAAAGCATATATGTTCTTTTCCTTGATGTATTTTCCTATTTTTAGCTTTAAATTCCAGGCCAACCTCAGCTGTCAAGTTGACAAGAAGCAATAACTCCTTACAAAATTTGGAAACAAATTTATAATGGTGACTTCAGTTTTAGAATAGGGACTACTTAGAACAAGGCACTAATTAAGAAAGAAAATTATCCATTCTCGGCTCTATGTGATATCCCCAACCACTGCCACTCCCCATATAAACCTCTTTGTTCAGAAGTGTTTAGAGTCTGTTCTTGCTTCATCGTATTTTTATCTAACAGGATTACATCACACTTTCATAAATCGGTATATTTTCTAATATAATCTTCATTGTTTCTTTTGAACAACTGCAAAAACATGCAGCTGATGCTAATCCAGGCAGCATGAGTGTGCAGCTTACAGGTTTATTCATAGCACCATATCAAAAATGTACCCACAACAACTTATTTATTTCTGTGCAGGACAAGAAAGGGTGCCCAAGGACCTCAGAATAACATCAGACTCTCCTTCCTAAGTCATTCCTGTTCTCTAATTGAACAGTGTCTATCAAAATCCTGTTCCTAAATCATTTAGTAATTACTTGCTAGTATTGGGCCTGCCTGAAATGCTTCTTAAAATGCACTTTTCAAGTACTTTAAAGGCATGTTTATGAGCATTAAATAAAATTCCAGGACCATCACATTCTTGTTAAATCTTCAGGCCTAGGTAGCTGCTCAGCTTTAACTCACTATTTTTCCAAACATCAAGAGCATCACAAAGTGCCAAACCAACTAGAGCTGCTTGAAGCTGATAAGAGAGAGATATAACATTCACATAAAAAAATCAAGCTGGAAATCAATAGGGGAGTTTGGATTTAAACTGAAAGTCATTTTTTTATAACTCAGCTGTTATCACTGGGAGAGCATGGAAACTTACTACAGTGTGCTTAGTTGGAATAAGCTATGGGACTCTTTTGATGCATGCCTTCCCCATCTTCACCTGGCTCGCACTCAAGAATGGAGATTATAACTAATTTGCCATATATTGAATATAGACCAAGTTCTCCCTCGCACCTGTGGTTACCTTGTTCCAGCTGAAGGCAGCAACTGTAACATCATTGACTTTGGAAGCAGCAAAGTAGAAATTCCTCAGGTATGAAAGAATGTCAGAGTTCCTCCCAGCACTATCGTTCAAAAGGATCTAGCAGATAATGACACATCTATATATTTCTTCTGCACAACAAATACTAAACAACAGGAATGTACTAGAGAGCAGGGCAGTTTAAGGCAGTCCTAAGCATGCTCTGAACTATGTGATAAATCAAGGTAGTAAAAATTAGTATCTTGAACACATTCTTTCCCTACCTCCTCTCCAACTCATAGGACAAAATTAAGAATAAAATTAATTAAATATTTTTATTTCCATTACACTATTCAGAAATGAATTCTATTATTTTACCAGCTCTTCAGAAGTTATCACCTTGAAATTAGTGCATATTGCAAATAATGTGAAATTCTTACCTCAGGGTTTCAATGAAATAGAAAGAAGCTTATATAAGCATGTCCAATGCTTTGGGCAGTTTAAACATTTGTCTCAAGGACACCCAAATCTTCAAAGAGCTTTGCATCGCCACTGTGTTTGCAGTTTCTAACAGACTTGCACAGGTTATCTTGTAATGTAAAACAAGTATTTACTTTTTTTTTCTTTTTTTCCGATAACACATGTAACTAGCAAGTTCTACTGCAGTTTACATTCACATATAGAGCAACTGCACTAAAATCCCAATTATGCAAGTTCAAAACAATTATTAATACAACTATATCTTCCAACAGAGGAGCAATTACTTTTTTTTTCTTTTTAATAATGTGCAAATCTCTAGTATTCAAGTAAAAGTTTTCATGAAAAGAAATTCAAGAACTTTGAGGAATTCAAGATAAATGTTACATCAAATCTACTCAGGCCACTGTGTGGTACTTACTATATAAGCCCTTTCAACTCATTACTTTTACTTTTAATAGAACTGAGCCCTACTTTGGTACACCTTAATAAACTATTTTAAGAAGATTCATTTAATTTTCGTATTTTGAAGTTAAAGAAGATACAGGAACACACACATCCGACATGTCATATGAGTGCCTGGGAAGATAACCAGCCCACCATAAGCAGTTACGGTGGTTTCAGTTCATGTAATCTAAAAGTCTGTTGTAGATCCATCTCCATGCATGGATGATCATAAATAACAAGAACTCAGAATACAATCCTTAACCATTTCTAAAATATAATTGAGAAAAAAAAAAAAAAAGACACAGTATCATAGAATTTTCACCTCTATTCCTGCATTTTGTACATTGAGATTTCCAGTGCGTAGTTTGTTTTAATTCACTTTTGCAACAAGCCTTCTCTAGGGACCTACTCAAGCACTGTTGTATAAAGATGAATTTTCTGGCCCAAGGAGATCAGTTTGCTCAGTCAATAACAATAACTGAGAAGTGAACCAGAAGACTCAACATGTGAAGCCAAATTCAGTAACAGCAATCACAACAGAAAGCTTTAAATCCACAGATAATTTTTTTCCAAATAACATGCTTCAAAAAATGCAAATGAAGCAAATAATACCTTACATATCATCTAAATCAGATTATCTCACTACGTGGCACAGAGTTGCAACAGAAATCACAGGAATCATCAGTTCCCCTATGGGACACTGTACATTTATTGAAATTTGATTTATGTTTGTGGATTGAACAGAGCTACATCAAACCCAGAGTGAACTTGTCATTTTATAGTGCAAGCATTAATTATTTAAATACCTAACAATGAAATGACGCAAAAAAAAAAAATGCAATTATAGCCAAGCATTCACTGTATGTACCGCATTCCAATCAAGTTCTCATCTCACAGTAAAATAGTATATATATAATAAAAGATGACTAGTTAAATCCCAGCTTTCCTATTATATTGGGCCCAAAACTTATCTACCCTCCTAATTAAATATTAAGATGTCTATGTGTAAAATAATTAACTAAAACAACTATCTAAGTTAAGTAGCTGTTAACACTAAATTGACTAAAAGAGCAGTCAGCTAGAAATAACAATAAATAGGCCAACTTTACAAATACAGCTATTCTTTCCTTCTCAGCAAAATTTAAAGACAACATACAAGTCAAGGTAGATGGATAAAACGCATAGAAAATGGGTTTCTCATACTAGACCTCGAAGGCTCAGGGTTACTTTAAAAAGTAGCTGCAAATGTTTGGAGGCAGATGAGATGACGCATGCAAGGAGGATGAAGTGCTGCATTTATCATTTTTTGTATTGGAAATGAACTGGCTGAGAATTGAAGTTTCATGGTGTTCCTTAGGTTTATTTTCCTTGGCAATACATTATTATCCTTATGTTGATAGGCAAAGTAATAATGTAATTAATTTAAAATAATTGCAAACTCAAAAACACAACTTTTGTCCTTTCACCATGTTATGTACAAATTGGCCTAGCAGGAGATTTAAAAACTGCTTTAAATAAAACTAGGAATTCTGTACATGTCCTAAATATAGTACATAAGTATACCTATAGCTTTTATATTTTTAAGTATTTCTCTTTTCCAAATTACTTCCTCCCTACATTTTGACTTGCTGAAAGCATACATACATACACGCACACACGCAGATATACATACACACGCAGATATGGATTATCAGAATCATAGAATCACAAGGTTGGAAGGGTCCTACAAGATCATCTAGTCCAACCATCCTCCCATTACCCTTGCTACCTCAAGCTACTAAACCACATCTCTTAGCTTCTCATTCAGATGCCTCTTGAATACTGCCAGGGACAGCAACTCCACCACCTCCCTGGGCAGGCCATTCCAGCACCTGACCGCTGTCTGAGAGAAAAAGCTTTTCCTCATGTCTAATCTAAACCTCCTCTGGTACAACTTGTGGACATTTCCTTGCGTCCTGTTTGTTGCCTGGGAGAAGAGACCAAACCCCTCCTCTTCACAACCTCCCTTCAGAAAGAGTGCAATCAGGTCTCCTCTGAGCCTCCTCTTTGCCAGACTGAAGAAACCCAGCTCCCTCAGCTGTTCTTCATAGCACTTGTGCTCCAGATCCCTCACCAGTTTCATTGCCCTTCTCTGGGCACATTCCAGGGCCTCAAAATCTTTCTTGTATTGAGGGGCCCAAAACTGAACACAGTACTCAAGGTGCGGCCTCACCAGTGCTGAGTACAGGGGGATGATTACCTCCCTGCTCCTGCTGACCACACTATTTCAAATGCAGGCCAGGATGCCATTGGTCCTCTTGACCACCTGGGCACAGTCGGCTCATGTTCAGCCAAGCATCAACCAACACCCCCTGGTCCCTTTCCTCTTCACAGTTGTCCAGCCTCTCATCCCCAAGCCTATAGAGCTGCATATTGTGGCCAAAGTGCAGGACCTGGCACTTGGTCTAGCTGAACCTCATCCCATTCACCTGAGCCCCGCAATCCAGTTTATCTAGATCCCTCTGAATGGCCTCCCTACCCTCAGGCAGATTGACACCACCTCCCAGCTCAGTGTCATCTGCAAACTTACTGAGGGTACACTCAATCCCTTCGTCTAGGTCATCAGTAAAGATATTAAACAAGATGGGCCCCAGTATCAACCTCTGGGGGACACCACTTGAAACAGGTCACCAGCTGGACTTAACTCCATTAACCACTACCCATTTGCCACAGCTCTCTAGTCAGTTCCTTACCCAAAGAAGGGTATACCTGTCCAGGCCACGGGCAGCCAGTTTAACCAGGAGAATAAATTTAGAGATTAGAGATTTAGAGATTAGCTAAATTGAAAAGCATTAGAAGTTTCACACGAAAAATCCTCCCCTCCTCCCTTTATTCCATGGAATTTAAAACAAAATTTATTCAAAGGAAGGAAAGAGCAAACAGTTGCTATCATCCAGATAATTTTTACTGAACTGAAAGCTTAGGAATCTTTTTGATTAGCCAGTTACTAATTATGCACAGGCAATCACATCTAATTGTGTGTGTTTGTATGCGATTATGTTATTTCACATACATAGATGCAAGTGAACATACATATTTTTTTTTATCTAGAAGTCTGTGAAATATATCAAGAGGATTCTTGTTTTGTCTTTAAAAAAATATTGCTTCCATCCATTAATCTCTATAATGTACCAAGTGCAAAAGCCATAAGTCCTTTCAATAAATTTTCTTGTAAACATACTGAAAATCTGTATAGTGATCACTTTCTCTCTTCACATCAGTCATGGGTTAAATGACAAGCCCATCTGAGTAGAAAATATTAGCTATTCAAATGGTAAAATGACCTTTGGGTCAATTGTATTTATCCGCCACTATACCACTTGTACAAAATTTACTACTCGTTCTCATTTTTTCATTTGATTTTCACCCACTCCTGTAAGACTCTTATTTATAAATGCACCAACAAAATCATTAATAGTTATTATTTCTTTGAAACTTTTTTCTCCTGCTCCACCCTTGTTATCAGTTTAGTAACAACCTGGCATGTACTGTGCTATGGTATCTATTATCAGACAACAGAAATATACTTTTCAGATTTTATGGAGGTATTTCCTCTCCTCTGCTACCCACCTCCCTCCCTAAAAGATTCCTCTGTCATTCCAGCCTTCTGCTTTCAGCTTTCAAAGAGTAATGAATTGCCTGCTGATAGAAGCAAGTTTGCATAGATTGAATAGAGAAAAAAAAAAAAAACAAAAAACAATATTTAAGTGGACATGAAATGCTAAGAGATTTTTTGCTTTTCTGAAATAAATCTTTAATACAATACAGTAATAACATCAGAATATCATGCTTTATATATATTCTTCAGTGTAAATCCAAGAAATATGATTACTTTTCCAGCCAAGAAAAATCATGGATTATCAGTCAGATATTTTCTTAACATTCCTTTGATCGCTATCTAAAATGAACTAACACTTGCAAATTTTAACACAAAAGATGTAAATAATAATCTAAATGCCAGTGGAATTTGTTGACAGAACACCCATGAAAACTCACAGCCCTGCTAGTAATTTCAGAGGAAGATGAAGCAGCAAACCACTGTGAGAGCTAAGCTCTTTTCCTCTACCAGGAAGACCAAAATTCTAGTCAGGGCTAAGGTTAACTAACTCATCGGCACATCAATCTCTGGCACATATTTTCAACATTAAGTATATATAATAAATTATAAACTCTACTATTTCAAGTCACAGTAGATTATTATTTCATTCACAACAAAAAAATCAAATTTATTTATGTAATTTTGCTTGAAGAAGCTATGCATTTATCCTGAAATAACCATGAGACTGACTGTTCCAAGTCCAGAAAGTTTTAAGGCTTATTCCCATTGTGAAGTTATTAAGTAAGATATGAACCTGTAATAAATGTTATCTTTAAGTGTATCAAAAAACCTCTAATCTTGCTTTATATTCATAGTATATAATCATCTCTAATCCTGTAAGTTTACTCCCATGTAATAAGTATGCTGATATGAACAATTAAAAACAATGCATATCTAATGCTTTGTTAGCTGTGGAGAAAATTTATTTCTAGTTTTCTTTGACTGGAAAAGCTTCTAGCTTCTGTTTGTAATAAGAATTGTACAAAGATTTAAGTTACGCTTTACAGAGATACTCTTAGCACAAAAATAGTACTAGTGTAATGGACAATGAGCATAATTGTTTTGATATGTCATGAACTCAGACATAAAAGCTCCAAATACCCCATACCTAAAACTAGCACTATTCTTTTTTTTTTTTCTTTTTTTTATGCTGAAAGTAGTTCTCGTCTTGAAAACACACTGCCTAACAGACACAGTCCTTCCTAAGAAAATATAAGTTTGTGTAGTTTTTATATCTGTTATAATAAAATGAAAAAAGATGCATGTGACACACCAGGGTCTTATGCCTATCTCTGACAACCTCTTAATGCACATATATCCATTAAAATGTTAGGTGAATGACCCAAGCCACAGAACATAAGGTTCATATCAATATACTGAACAGAAAAAACCTCTTACCAGAAATTTTCACATTAGGAAGGCTTTCCCAAGATACGAATTCTTTGCTAATTCTTTCATATCAGACAAATCCTAGTAGTTAAACCACATGAATGACTAGGATTTCACAAATTTAGCAGATTTATGCCTCAGTTTATCATCTCTAACATGGTTGCATGGTATTGCATTTGTTATCTCTCTCATAGTAGTGTGGTAGGATTAATTAGTGTTTTTAAATTACTCTAATGCCTAAAGTCTCTACTGAGTGCAAACGGCAACCGTAAGTACAAATCATCATGCACTAATTTAAATGTTCACTTGAAGATAGCTCATCTTCAGTAGGCTGTCTGGTGTCGTTGCTTTTTGTTTTTAATCTTCCATGAAGTATATTCCAATAAACCTGTAGAAGCCTGTAAGCATAATTTATTATAATTGTAAAGAAAAAAAGAAAAATAAATAACAATCCTCACTCATTACAATACATCTTAGCTAGCATAAGTAGTTTATCATCAACTATGTATGATGTATTTGATGATGAGAACAATTATGATAAAACTCAAAATAACAATGACCACACCCAACTGAAGCCTTCAAAAAACAAAGAAAATCCAAGCCTTATTTTAAAAATAAATGAGAACCAAAAATCAGAAATATAGCATGTTTTACACTTGGAAGGAGTAATGCTCATAGATGCATTTCACTCAACATCTCAAAATGATTTAGCGTGGTCTAACTACAAAAGGGGTCTAATGTTTCTAGTTCTGGGCATAGCCAAGCATCTCTGATCCATGATATTAAGCAACTCCAAAAGTCTGTTGATTTCACAACCTTGCCACTAATTCATGACATTATGACAAGTTTAAGCCAAGTCAGATCCTGACAGCCAACTTTCCTAAATGAAAGGCAAGCTGATGCATTTTATATCTGCTTGAAAGACATAAAAGCATTCCTTAAGAGAAAGCATTACCAAAGTAAAGATAATCCTTTGGAAATGCTAAGGAAAATCAAAGCGAGTCAGTTGCCTCGAATATATATATATGTTTTTTTAATACACAAATTTTTTCTGCAAAGGATAGTATCGTCTGTATACAACAGTCACATTTGCACATTTAAGTGATTGAATGAAGGCATACTCTGCCATATTCACAAAATACACATCTTTTGATCTCTTATTCCTCTTAAAGTAAAAGTGATAGACTACTACATATATTGCAAAATGCTTCCCTCCTTTAAGAAATATAAAAGCATACAGATATTAATACATATTAAAGAGATACTCCAGATATAAGCCTCCACAAAGAGTGCAAACCTCCAAACAGAATGCAAATTTGGTAAACATTAAATTGTGCTTTTTGTGAATACAATTTTCTAGTTGCTTGTGTCATTTTAGAGCTTCTGTGGTGGGGAATAAAACTGGGGAAAAAGAAAAATCAAATCTTGCTAGGAAATATTTGTATTGAGAGGATATACAGAACATTAGAGCCTACATCTAGACTACAGGTGAGTTTACCAGTATGTTTGGTCAGTTGCATTGTAATCAGATTAGCAATTCTAACAGTTCAGTCTTACAAATCTATACACCAATCATAGTAGTTGTGATGTAAAACTACTTCAATTCGCCTGAGACAAAATACCTAGACTGGGTATTAATTCTTTAGATGCTCTTAAATTTATCATATTTTCATCTTAATTTACTGTATTTCCACCAAATCTTCATATATCTCTTAACTATAGTTAATAATGAACAAGTCCCCCCATCAGCTTCTGAATATCTAATTTCTCTTTCTGTCCTGTTTATTAATGTCTTTTTCTAATGAAAACTGGGATACTCAAAGTAGTATCAAGCAATTCCAGGTATGAACAAATTACTGTAGCTCAGGTACAACACAGTAAGACAAAGCATAGAGTTTCTTTGCTTTACTACATGGCTCTTACACGTGAATTTGTTTTTATCTGTACGTGTATGATAACAGAGTTTGGGTATTCAGATTTATGTACTCTAATACATTTTATATCTGTAGTTTTAAGCCAAGCTTGTTCTAGAAGTAGGTGCTTGCAACATGATCACATTCTTTCCCATCTACACCATTACTTTTAGAGCTTTCTGTTTCGGCACAAATACTTTTTCCAAGATTTCCTCCTGGGGAATAGCTTATTCTAATAATTTTTCTCTTGCATTTCTTCAAGCCATTTTCATGCCACTTCAGTGTTTGATCATACAAATGAGATCAATGGATTCTTTTTATGGCAGATCTGCCATGATCCTATGCTCCAATCAGTACGAAAAAAGTGTAGGACTATATAATACAACTTTAATATTGAAACAACTTTTTCCTATTTTCCAAGGATATTTGCTTGTACGTGTGTATTCAAAATTCTAGGAGACCAAACTATAAGAAGAGTATTTTCACTGCTTTAATAGGCACTGAATTTTATTCTTGCTGTCAATAATCTGCAAAACATGTCGATCTAAGAATCCTACACTATTTTACTGACCTGGAAAAAGGAAAAAAATGCAGTTTATTTCTAAGGTTTCAAAATCTAGGGCTGAATAGAAATACTTTAAAAAGAAAATAGTACCTATCTGCAGCTTACACATATGTTTGTGTAATCAAGGAAAATAGTTCAACATCATCATCAAGTCTCCGCACTAGAAAGCTCAGTTTTAGAGTGAGGATACTTAAACACTACCATATACAACAGAGCTAATATGGTATTTACTACAGATAGAAATGGATATTGTTCACAAACAGTTCAGCTGAATCCCAAAAGCTCTGTAACAAGCAAGGAAACTGGAACTCTTTCTATTACCTTAAAAGCTACATAAAGATCTCAGCATACACATACTATGTGTATCACTATCACTCACTATCTGGCCAGGAAAAGCAAACACATTCCCATTATTACAGTAACGTATGTAGCTTTTCAGCATATGCTGAGGTTGCAGCTGAAACATTGTACTTAACTTTATGTCTGTAAGCTCTTCTGGCTTCCTTCTGTACAGCAGTTGGTGCTGACCCTACTTCTGGGAGAAGAAGATAAGCGAAATATTTTAATCCGATCGTTAATTATTGAAATTTGCAGTATGAACAGTCTAGGTAACAATGTTATTTTAAATAGATTATTTTCTTTGCCCTCATTCCCCTATAACAAAATTTGAAATAGTATGTGATTGTTTATTGTTTCTAATGCTAGTAAACTTTTTAAGGCAAAATTCATGCATCATGCATTACTTACTACAGTGGGCTACTGCATAGGC
>PPHD01019052.1:0-14276 GCA_002909625.1 Bambusicola thoracicus | reverse complement strand
TGACTTTGAGAGCAAAGAAGAAAAGTACTATAAAGGAAAAAGTTTGTGTATGTTTTTTCCTACATTAGTAGTCAACACAATACAACATGGAAAACACAGTTGTTTTAACAGACTCTCGGAACTGAGACTTAGGTAAAGTTTATAGTTTCAGTGGGACTCAAGGGACCACGCATTTTCTGCCAACACTAAAAGGACTTGAAAATGTGTTGAAATCTTATGTGTATTGTATTTGTTTTGTCTGTGTAGGCAAATGCTTCTGTGTGGCCCTCATTTTCCTTGATTGTTTCTACAGCTGACCTTTTATGTCTCTGGTGTCGATCAAAAGGAGTTTGTGAAGTGCATTTTAAGAGTGCTTTAAAGGTTGGTTGGACTCGTGCTTCAAGGGTTGGAAGGATTCATTCAAAATATGTTCAACAAATTCAGTTTTTTATATAAGGAGTTAGAACAGTGTCTTGAGTAGTGTCTTCCCATACGCCCTCAAGAAAAAGATTTCTTACACTATTTATGTCTTAAACAGAAATAATAATTCCCAGTGTATGGTCTGATTATTTTTACCCAACTGTTGACTTTTTAAATTTTTTTACATGACAAATATGCAGTCATCCAGGCGTATGGCTGCAGAGTGTGCCTGAGCCTTTCACTGCCGTTGTATGGCAGAAGCAAGAAACAGCTTTGTGTGGTGTGAGCAGGTGGAAGGCCTGTTTAGCCTGGTGGCAAGGCTACATGGTAGAACAGATGGGCTAGAAAGTGTCAAGGGGGCAAAAAGAGAGCAGGAGTAGAGGAACTGTGCTCTGCCCTCACTGAAATGTGTTCAGCCAGATCTAAGGTAGTCTCTATCTTCTTACTACTAGGCTGAAGGCAAGAACTCAAAGGAAAGGAGTGGATGGAGACAAGTCCACGTTCAAGACAGCAAACAAAACACCTTCTTGCCCATTCCACCCCTAAAGTGTGTCTGTACAACAGGTTCAAGACTCTGGTTGTATGTATGTGGGTACACACTAGAGGAACAAAAAAAACCCAACCCAATAAAACAAAAAACAGAAAGCCTACCTCCACTATCAAAGATTTATCTTCACAGAATCACAGAACTGCAGGGGTTGAAAGGGACCACGAGATATTGAGTCCAACTGCCCTGCTAAAGCAGGTACCCTACAATAGGTCACACACATAGGTGTCCAGATGGGTCTTGATTATCTCTGTAGAAGGAGACTCCACAAGTTACCTGAGCAACCTGCTCTGGCACGCCATCACCCCTCTTGTAAAGAAGATCTTCTGCATGTTAGTATGGAACTTATGTTCAAGTTTTATTCCTTGTCCTGTCACTACATGCCATTGAGAAGCGCCTAGCCTCATCCATTTGCATCCCACCTCTAGATATTTATAAATATTTATCAGGTCCCCTCTCAGTCATCTTTTCTCCAGGCTGAACAGACCCAAGTTGCTCAGCCTTACCTCATACAGGAAAGCTCCAGGCCCTTTATCTTTGTGGCCTTCTACTGGACTCCTAGCAGATCCCTGTCTTTTTTGAACTGGGGAACCCAGAACTGGATGCAGTAGTAAAAATTTGGCCTCACCAGGACAGAGTAGAGGGGAAGGATCACCTCTCCTGACCTGCTGGCAAAAGAGAAGAGATGGGTATTGATTGTAGATGACTCCTCCTTGCAGGGATCTGAATGCCCAATATGCTGAGCAGACCCTCTTAGAGAAGTCTGCTGCCTCCCTCGGGCTTGGATGAAGNATGGCGTTGTAATATCTAAAGGGGGCCTATAAGAAAGAAGAAGACAGACTCTTTAGCAGGGTCTATTGTAATAGGATGAAGGGAAATAATTTCAAACTGTAAATGGGGAGATTTAGACTGGATAGAAGGAAAAGGGTTTTTTTTTTTTTTTTTTTTTTTTTTTTTTTTTTTTTTTNAATGTCACCTTCTCTGTTCAATCTGGAGAAGAGAAGGCTCTGGAGAGACCCTACAGTGGTGTTGCAATATCTAAAGGGGGCCTATAAGGAAGAAGAGGACAGACTCTAGCGGGGTCTATTGTAATAGGACGAGGGGAAATAATTTCAAACTGTAAATGGGGAGATTTAGACTGGATAGAAGGAAAAGGAGATGGTGAGTTACTGAAACGTGTTACCCAGAGAGGTGGTGAACGTCCTATCCTTGGAGACATTCAAGGTCAGGCTGGAGAGGGCTCTGAACAACCTGGAATGTTCTGTTCAGTGTGTGAAAACGTAAAGATGGCGGATCTCACAGGATCATGCTTGAAACTGTTTCATGTTTGTATGCAGATACTCTTCTGTGGCTTTTAAAAATAACATTTTTTTTCTCCCAGTTGTATGCCAGAATTTTACTTTTGTGTATTTTCTGGATATTGTCTGAAGCTGACAGACAAGATTAGCAAAAATCAGTCTCTTCTCCCGTGTATACATACCTAATGTTGCTGAAGACACTTAGATACCAATCATAACTAAGCATCTTTGCTTTTTTCACCTTAGGATGCATTTCTATTTATTTGTTTTGACACATGATACCTGAGATCACCTGTCTTCAGAAGCAGTGGCCAGATGGATGTGGGACTAATCCTCAGTGCAAACAGTTCAAAGTCTAAACAGATACAGTACTTTCTAGAATTGTCAGACTATTTTGCTGCTAAAATCATTTATCCACCATGTTTCCAGTTTGTTAGAACTGTGTGGTTTTTTATCATCTCTATTTGAGAGAGGGAAAATAGGGAAAGAAGTTAAGTGATTTGGGGAGTTATAGTAGGAGGTCATGTATCTACATTTTGTTTTTTCTGTAGTCTTACTGAGTTTCATTCTCTTCACATTTTAAAGACCACTTCTCTGATAGCAAACAAGCTGTTAAGCTATGGTGTGTGTGTATGTATATATTTATAAACATATATGGGAATTTGAAGTTTTGTTTCCACTCTAAAAGAAGTTTGGGGCCCTAGGAGTAGGTGTGAAAGAATCTTATCCCAGAAGAGCTAAATACCTTTCCTTTCATGTCTTTGAATCATTTCTGAAATTTACATTAACTTCTCCTTCTAAGAATAGGTACTTTCCCCAAAGTCTCCTGTGTTGCAGTGTTGAAATTTTCCTACCAGCAGGTGGGAAGTGACTAAAAAAGACAAATCAATTGGATAATTATTCCTCTTCATGAAAGGTGACCTTTTCAGAAATTTTCAGAATAGCTGACTTCATTTTTCTTGTTCTAAATCTCACTTTAGCATATCCTGTTAGTTTCTGTTGACTGTTGAAGGAGGAGAAGCTATCCAGAGGGACCTGGACAGGCTTGAGAGGTGGGCCCATGCCAACCTTGTGAAGTTCAACAAGGCCAAGTGTAAGGTCCTGCACCTGGATTGGGGCAATCCAAAGCACAGATACAGGTTAGGCAGAGAATGGTTTGAGAGCAGCCCTGAGGAGAAGGGTTTGGGAGTGTTGATTGATGAAAGATTCAACATGAGCTGGCAGTGTGTGCTTGCAGCCCAGAAGGCCAACTTTATCCTGGGTTGCATGAAGAGAAGTATGACCAGGAGGTTGAGGGAGGTGATTCTGCCCCTCTACTCTGCTCTTGTGAGACTCTACCTAGAGTACTGTGTCCAATCCAATAAGGACATGGAGTTGTTGGAGAAGGTCCAGAGGCAGGCCACAATGATGATCAGAGGGCTGAAGCACCTCTCCTTAGAGGACAGGCTGAGAGAGCTTGGACTCTTCAACCTGGAGAAGAGATGGCTGCTATAATGTCTTCTCAGAGCCTTCCAGTACCTGAAGGGGGCCTAAACGAAAGCTGGGGAGGAACTTCTTATAAGGACATGTAGCGATAGGATGAGGGAAAATAGTTTTAAACTGGAAGAGGGTAGATTTAGACTAGAAATTAGGAAGAAATTCTTTATTGTGAGGGTGGTGAGACACTGGAACAGGTTGCCTAGTGAGGTTGTGGATTCCCTCTCCTTGGAGGTGTTCAAGGCCCAGTTGGATGGGGTTTTGAGCAACCTGGTCTAGAGGGAGGTGTCCCTGCCTATAGGGGGGAGGTTGAAACTAGGTAGTCTTAAAGGTCCCTTCCAACCCAAACCATTCTATGATTCTTTGTATGATACATGCAGAAATGGGCATTTGGAGGAAAATTTCCTGAGCTGCAGGAGCCTTGAGGAAAGGCTGATCAATGGGCATATGTGTTAGATTTTCCCAGCAGGAATTCAGTAATACTTTCTTTGCCCGGAAGAGCTGAGTGATTCCCTGCCTTTCCAGCTGAGTGCAGACAGCAGGAATCTCATCCGCAGAGATGAAGCACCTCCATGACTTCAAGCCCTGCTAAGAGAGACCTGTTCTTCCTGTATTCCAGCCTGACAGTTCCTTCTGCTAAGTGAGAGGAAAGGTTTGGGATTAGCACGTTTGCAATTTATAGTTACAGCCTTTCTGGTCTGGTCCCTCGAAGATAATTTTTTTGTTTTCTTTTGTAGACTTCAGTGGTAACACACCACAGGAGGTCTGGTGGTGAGGTTTTTATGCAGCCTAAAGGTGATCTGGTCACCACTGGGTGTGTGAAAATGACAACAGTTTTTTGGGCTTCCTCTTGGGAGACGGTAGCAACAGAAGCTCAGGACAACCTTAAGCTTTGTTGAAGGCCAACCTCTTATCCTCCTTGTTCGCTTCTAGTTGGATCTTACTGGTTAGTTTTTTCCCAGCAGCATGCAGAACTGGCAGTTGCCAATGTGGAGGTGAGCATGGAACTGCAAACTGGTAGAGACCAGAAGAAATACGGAGCATCCCCAGTATTGCCTGGAGTTTCATAGCATGAAAATTTTATCTGAAAATCAGCTCTCAGTTCTCCATCTATAATTGAGATAGATAGGAGTTAAAAATCAGTCACTATTGTGAAACAGAGTACTAACAAACTCCTTTGCCAGCTTTACTTTGGTCTTTTTCTTTCCTTTCTTATGAGAGCTTTTTTCAACATCCACTTCTCTGCACACCACCACCCTCTCCAAGAACTTTTTCTTGAAGACTGAGGGAGTGGCTTAGCATTGGATGCAGATCCACACACAGGCACAAACAAATCTGACATCTGATAGTTACAGAAAGTGTGACTTCCTGTTACACTGGGGGTGGGAGTGGGGAGGTAGGGGTGGGAGTGGCACATCTAGAAAGCAAACAGCAAAAAGGCAATCCTCAGTGTAAAATTCCTATAATTTAAATAATCAACCAAGTGCTGGTACATGTGTTGGTGGTTCAGTACAGAATCCAAATTTGTAATTTATACCCTTTCTGACAACCAGATTTGGACTGTGGAGAGAAGCAAAATGAACAGGGGATGGATAGCAGAAGAATATAGCAAGATTGGCTTTAAGCATCTTAGCACTCAAAATGAAGTGTCATTTTACTGTCAACTAGAAAAAAAGATAGGGGAATGAGCCACTGCATTAAGAGTTCCTTTGCTGAAGTGTAACTTAGGTTTCCTCTGTTTGTGGTTGTTCATATGCATCTTGTACAGTAAAGAACTGAATTAAGGAGCTCACATTAAATGTTTCCTGGCCTGGAGTGAGATTTTGCTCTTTCATCTGATAAAAAGGGTGTAACAGCATGAAAATGGTGGAAATATGATGGACTCATTTTCCTCTTTGAACTTTTTCTTGTCTATTCATCCCCTTAAATGTGTTTTCTTTTCCTCCATAAAATCCTCTCACTTGCTTATCCCCCCACAGACTTACTGGAATTCCTTCTGTGTACCCTTGATTATCCTACATGCCCTCAGACCAGCCTACTTTGTGGTCCTCTGAGGTAGGAAGATGATGTGACTTGCTTCTGTGACACTGAAGTGATTTTGTTAGATAATCAGGATGTAGATATTTTAGCATCTCTGCTCCTGATTGAGATAGATGCTCCTCATTCTTCTTTCCTTCTCTAATATGTAGGCCCATATGCCTGCTAGGTTGTTTTACAGGCCCTGTGGGAGGACCCAGCAAGATGGTAGTTTGTTTGGAACTTTCACTTGCAAGGAAAGGAGAAGAATGAGCTGATGGTGGTATGACCAAGTTTTCTTAGGGTCCAGTTTAGGGCTTTAGAGTTCTGTCACTGTTGGCACATGCATCAGAAACACAGCTGTGAGGATGACAGTGTTCATCTTTAAAAAGAAAGGGAAAAGGTTGACCACAGTTATCTGGATGAACTCAGAAATGTATTCATTATCAACCAAGACATTTCTTGCTGCCCAGCCAGCTATTCATGGTGAAGAAATCCCTTCTTGAAAAGGAACAGCATTTGAAACTGCCGTCTATTTATCAGAGACTCCTTCTGAGCCTCCAATGGTTTTGCAAACTTCTAAGAGAAAGTAAACAGCATAACTTGGACTGAAAGAGTTATGACAAGCCATTCTTTCTCTCTTAATCACCACATGCTCCAAAATGACACCTCTCACCCCTACCCGCACCCACCAATAAACAAGTATTAGTCTGTATTCCTTTTCTCTTGTGTTTTTGAACATGATAAACTGTTACTCTTGTGTGTCTACAAAAAATTTTATTTAGATGCTTGCTTTCCTAAAAATAGCAAATGAACGAAGCATTCCAAGCAGCTAACCGCAGCTTCCTGAGGTAGCAACTGCTGTAGCACAGCTTCTAGCTCTAATATTGTTTTATAAGTGATATAATATTGCAGATTCTGCACCCAGCTTTACAGCATTGCTTTGCTGTTTGTTCATATTCATTTAGTAATTATTCGGTGCAAAACACGTCGTTAGTTGACTAACATAGCAGAACATCTCTGCTTTGTTGCATGCGTGCCCAGTCTACTGCTTGACAAGGTTTTTTATCCTATATGTTGTATACCAGACTGCAGTGCTCAAAATACTAGCTGCATATTTGGTCATATATTTTATTGCTTACGTATATACTGAAAGTGCACTTCATTTTGTACAATACGTTAAGACTGAAAGAAAACGTGTGTTTCGGGCTTAGCACTTTGACTCTTTGTACAAGCCGTTGTTCTGGTGTCTGAAGCCTGCTTTCTGTGGTAAAAAGGGACCTGGCTGGGATTCAGTTGCCAAATGAGTTCTGAAAAGGCATCGTAAATGATAAATAATGATTTCAAGTCTGGGACAAATCCAAACACGATATATATTACATTCCAAAATTAATTCGGCAAAATGGAGTGGGAGGGGCAGAGAGGAGAGAGTGAAGTGATCATTTAGCAGTATCAAAGTACTTAATTTTCTTGACAAAGTTCTTAATATTTTAAAACATTTCCATTTTTTGGAAAGAAACCATGCACTCTCTAATTACTGGCAATAAAATGAAGTAAAGGATTTAAGACCTATGAATGTTACAGTTGGAGGAAACTATAATTAAGGCTGGCAAGACTGTTTCCCTAAGGAAACAGGGAGTTCAGACAGCTTTTAAAAAGAGATGGTAATTATTTTTCCCACTGAACTTCTATGTATTGATAAATGTGTTCTCCAGTCACTAAGCAGTAAAGCATATCCCAAGTCACTTCTTAATTTGTGTTTCCCAATGTGTTACTTTAGTTTCAAGATTATTTATCTAGAAATAACTACAGCTTTTTCTGTCTGAATAGGAATCTTCTATTTTTGTACCTTATTTTATCTGCTGGCAAACAGAAGTGATGTAGAACAAAGTGAAGTTTGGATGTGTTTAACAAGTAAGCTGGCTGTGAAAGACTGCACTACATATTCCGTTTAGGATTAACAGTTACAAATTCAAGCATGGAGATGGGGATTTGCATGCTCTCTCTTGCAGTCTGTGTGAGTCAGAGGCTGCTACTATTCAATAAGATGGCGGGGAGATTGTCAGCTGCAAAATAAATGTGGGTCCATATAGGTGTTGCCAATCAGATACAGCCAAGTCTGGACTGTATCGGGATCACTGCAGAAATCAGTGTGTTGATAAAGACACCTTGATCTCGTGAGCTTCCCTGGGGCAACATTTCTTCTCCAGGACAGAAGCCTTGAAGGCTGCAGCTCCTGGAGCTCTCACTTGACCTCTGTGCTCCTGGGCTGGCAGGACTTGGGCTGCCCAAGCAGCTTCTGAGATGGCCTGGGCCACATGACTGGTGGGCCGTGGCTCTGAATGCTGAGGGCTCCTCTTAGCCTACTGAACGCTATGAAAGGAGTGAGTACTCGGGAAGCACTCGGGGATGCCAGGTCTCTGTGTCTGTGATTTGCTCTGGAGGCAAAGACATTCTTTTCTCAGGTGGGCAGTGGATGAATTTGGATTTTGTTTGAGGTCTTTATTCCTATGTTGTTCTGCACTGGGGGTGAAGACTGGTTTCTGAAACTGCAGAACAGGCTTCTGTGAAGCAAAGTTGTATTTTCTGTATGTCGCTGGAAATGGGGTCCATTTTCTGCCACAGAGATTTGGATAATTAGGTATACTCAGATAAGAGTTATACAGTTAGGAAACAGATTAATTAAAAATAAATAAACAAACCTGAAAAAAAACATAGAAAGTAATCATAGAACTAGTGATGTTAAAGCAAAGTAAAAATTCACACATACTTTATAGAATTTGTGTTATCACAAAATCATAGAATCATAGAATGGCCTGGGTTGAAAAGGACCACAATGATCATCGAGTTTCAACCCCCCTGCTATGTGCAGGGTTGCCAACCACCAGACCAGGCTGCCCAGGGCCACATCCAGCCTCAACTCCTTATTTTTCGTGATGTTATTGAATTGACTGGTTGTGCTTTGAAGAATCAAGCATTTGTGGTGCTTTTTTTTTACTTTTGGTGAGCAGAGTTCTTGGCTCTGCCTCTGACCAGTTCCTCGTGTGAGTCTGTGTAACCAGATCGTTCTGCATGTGAGTGAGTTCGTCTTGTCAGCTTCATCAGAAAATGGTTGGTCCCTGCTAGAACAGAGTGCAGATAAGTCAGTTGTTATAATTCTGTGGAGAGGAAATGCAGTGTATTCATGTGTCCTTCTGTTTGTTTTTCCACACATGAATGATGTAGTTTTTAAAAGCTAAGTTATAATGAATGTGTTTCACAGTGCTTGCACCAAGCAGAGCTGGGCATTGCACAATGTTTTCTTGCAGGTCTATGGCACAATCATGTTTTTCTTTCCATCTTTGGAGATGGAGGAGACAGCTGTTCAGGAAGGACTATAGTGGACAGTGTGGAAAAAGTGATTTTCACATGTAATCAAGCCTATTAAAGCACATAAACTGTTAAAACGCAAAGCGTCTCGTGGCTTTTAAATTAGAAGAAGGTCAGTAAGGTGGGGAAAGCTACTGCTCTCTCACTGTGCTGCACTCCCAGAAGTTAGGAAATATACAATGATAGGTGTATAGGGTGGCTATCATAGGTCGGTCAGTGCAGAGCCTGGTCTGGGTGGATGATTTTGGTTTGTGTAGATGTCTCTATTGTTGTATTTTGTTGTGCTCTGGATATCATTCCATAGATTATGCTCTCAGTGGATGTTTTAACACCTTATATCTATTTCCTAGATCTTTTGTGCAATTGGTCCTTTTCCTCTGGTTCACCACAACATTAAGTAGCTCCAGCACACTCCTCCAATTTATGATGTCTCTCTGACTCGCCAGCTGGACTCCACACTTAGCCTTGGTGCTCCAGGAAGGAAGAGTTGGCATCAAGTGAGTCTGGGGTTAATGAAAGCCTGGAGTGGGAGGTTATAAAAATCAAATGGTTATAGTAATTGTAAGGAGCTATATGCTGAGTTTAATAGCTCCATGGGGAATGGTGATATATGAGGAGTCTAGGAGGAGAGAATAGGCATACGAAGGTGCCATTATACATATATATCACCTTTCCCCTCTGCTCCCATTCCGTCTTTGTGGAATATTTTCTTTCTTTTTGCCAAAACCCAGTCTGCCTAGAGTGCGCTGAGTCATCTCACAGTTCCTACAGAAAGTTTGCAGAAAGGGGAAGCTGTTTCCAGGATCCAGTCTTTTCCTCTGGCTGCAATGAAATACTTAAGTCTGATAATCCATGTGATTATCTCTCAAATATTTCATGATGGTTCTGTCATCTGCTTTATCTTTTATCTTGGCCAGGCACTTATTTAGATTTATTTATTTATTTCTGTTCAGGCAGATGTAATACACGTTTCTAAAAGGAAAACAGCCACAAAGTTGATATTGCCTTGTATGCGTGCATGTCTGGAGTTCAGGGTTGGTGCTTCTGTTCAAATGGAAACAGGGAGTAGCTGGAGGCAGGCCTCCTCTAAGGGGTTGATGCAACCCCAAACTTACCACCCCAGCTTGCTGCGGTGGGCATCATGGAGGCAGCATGGCTGAGCTGGGAGCTCCTCTCCCCTCGTGGAAGTGATGCTGTGTCCTTGAGCTTAATCAGCTGGGCCCCTCATCCCATGACCTGAAGTAAGAAAACTGTGATGTTACTTTATAGTGAACATCAAAGCCTAGGCAATAGGACACTGAAGTTAGGAGCTGCTTCATATTCAGCATCATGCTGTATCTGAATGATAGTAATATTAGTTGTTGCAAAATGAGTACTTGGGCAACAGTTAATAGTGCTACACTGAGGTGTATTTATTATAATTTAAATAAAGAAAAAGATGAATCTATCTTAAAAATGAAAACATTTTATATAAAATGAAACTTTCACTCTATGACCACCTGGCATGTATTCCCCATCTTTCTTGCTTCAGAGGTTTAACAAAGTGCTTGCTTGCCTTGTTGGCTTTGTAAAGTCAGCGTTTGCATCAAAAAATGCTTCAGATTCCAGCATGTATGTCTAAAGAATAACGAAATAAATTGGCATTGGAAATGTAAATTCTGCCTTTATTTACATCTTCTTTTAATCATGAAGGCTGTGGTTTTTAACTGATTTAACAGAAAGCACGGTGACTCAAAAATCTCTGAGGGAGACACAAAACCTTCCATGTTATGATTTAATTAGTTAGGTTTTTTTAGGACTGGCTTTGGCTGGGAATAAGTATGCATGTGTTTATGTGTGCATGTACACATTGAATACGTGCAGCTCGGAACCTGAGAAAAGCACTTGAGGCACAAGTGTGGAACACCACAATGTTGTTTTTGCAGCCCATGTTTTGGAGGAGAGCAGTGCTTGAAGAATATCCTAATTGCATCATTTATTCAGTCTTTGTTGAAGCTTTATTACTTAAGGTTAGGATAGCCTGTTCTCTTGTATATTTTACGATGTCAGGAAAAAAAGCACACAAAAAATCCCACTCTCACACATTGTTTTTCTTTTTTTTTTTTTTTTTTTTTAAAAAAAGAAGCCAACAATGAAAACAAAACCACCTCACCAAAGAAACAAAAACATCTCCAAACCAAACGATAGGGATTGCTTGAATAACTCAAGGTTTCAGATGAAGCAGTGAAGTATTTAAATATTCATTTAAATAGCAGTGTATATAATGACATTTCTTGGAGGCAAAACCAAATGTCATTGACTTCCAAAAAATTTGTCTCAGTTCATAGAGTTCAAAATGTGCTTCTATTTCTCAGCTGCAGCTTTGTGTTAAAGAATATTTCCTAAACTTTGTAGTACATCTGAGATGCAAAACGAGATGCATTTAATTTTTTTTTCATTCTTCCTTTGAAATAGCACTGTAAGAGGAACACATCACAGGCGTAAGGGGATCTTTTAAGCTTATTTTCACTTCTTGTATTAGTGCTCAGACCTTCCCACACCAATGTTTCTTTTTACACATAGTTATGTGAATGTTTTGGAGCTTTTTTCTTCTGGTCCTTGTAATATGCACAAGACTTTGGACAAGTCCTATCTATGAGATCCTATTTATTACTGCTAATATTTAGGATGCTCTTGTTAAGTGGCAGTATGTCTATCTTTTACTTTACTCAGAAGCTGCTTTTCTGGCTCTCCAGGAGCTTTCCTAATAGTCGTATTCTGAAAGAGCTTCCACTTGTCTTTACAAAAACCTCATCTCATCTGTTTCCAGTGGGAAAATATGTTGTCTTTCTTCTGAGTAATTACTTCAAGTCAAAAATGTAATAGTGGGAGTTGTAATCATTGCATGAAATAGCTGGCTGACTTGAGGACAATAGTTGCACTAAGGCTATACTACAAAGTCCTCCCTCACTGGGAACCAATGAACAAGTATTTATCACTTAGAAAACAGCACATGGAGAGCGGTCCTGCAGTGGTCCTGGCTTCTCTGGACTTATTTGGAATGTACAGCAATGGCAGACATAGAAACCTGTTTGAATATCAAAGTATCAATTTGACTGCAAGGTTACAAGCACTTAGTTTGAAAATACTGGTCTGATTACTTCTTTTTTCAGTGGATTTTTCAGTGGCTTACACAGTGTTTACCATCGATCTCTAGAGTGAAGTATTTTGAGAACTAAGTGAGAGGAGAACTTTAGAGAAATCTTTTTTTCATCTATGAAATATTCCAGAAATGAAGAACTTTTTTGTCGTTCCCCCCCCTTTCTTTTCTTTTAATGATTTGAAATCAATTTTAAGGATGAGGCAACAAAATTCAGTATTAAAGCAAAGTTGCTTGCAGTCCTGGTTTTGGCTGGGATAGAGCCAAGCTATGAAAACAACCGTGACTAAATTACAACTTGAACCTAGGCGTCTTATCCTAAGCTGAGGGCTTCCGTAAGTAGTTCATTCTTTCTCTAAGACATACAGCCTTTATAATAAAAGTGAATGATAATAAATACCTTTTCAGACTACATAAAGACATCAGTAAGACTGGAACTTGGAAGAAAACATTTCATTTCTCAAGGGACCAAACTGTGCTGCAAACCACAGCAATAACCGAGGAGCCCCAGAGCACTTAAGGCCCGATACCTTAACTGAAGGAGAACTGTCCAGACAGTCCTAGCAAGTAAACCACACCACATGTTGCATGCCTCTGTTGATTCAATGGAAGAAAATTCCTTTCTGAGTGTAATCTGATAACTAGCTTGATTTTGAGTATGGGGGACATACACAAACCAGACACAAGTGTTGATCTAGCACGCTATTTCCCCTAGTCATGGCCAGTCTGATTACTCAGAGGAAGAATGATAATTTTCCCTTGTTCTTGGGAACTCTATCTGCCTGCATGTGAGTAGTCTTTACAGATTACTCATTGAGCCCTGAAGTATGAGACCATGTATGATTTATAACTACTGTTCTAACAAGTGTGAATCTATGAAAGGCAGTGCAGGCATTTGTGTCCTTCATGGGATAGGGAAGTTCACTCACTGACCATAGCTACAATAGATAGCAAGAAATGAAGCCTAGTGGGGTGCACCTGTAGAACAGAACAATTAATTCTTGGGACCTGGTGCCCACAAATTTCAGGGTTTTACATTGGGCTATCTCTGATCTGGTCCTGTGGACTGACTGCTGCTGCTTGTTGAAGTGTGTTAGTTGTACACTTGAAGCATGCATTTCAGTTCAGTTTAATTTGAAGGAAACACTGCTCCGAGACTGCTTGTTGTGGGAACAAAGCTCAGTTTAAAGGGGCTGATTTATAAACATGCTGCTGACCCAAACTGACAAGCACACAGTTCTCATATTCTGAAGTGTTTGCTTGACATCTTTAGGGTCAAAGACTAAATACTCTATTGCAGAATGAAAATGCACGCATGAAAATGCATGCAAGCATGTATCTTCTGAAAAGAGCTCTGTTAAGACAAGGTCTCCAAGCCAGCCCAAGCCTTTTTTGCATTCCGTTCTCCCCTTGCCTCCATCCTACAAGTACTGTATTCCAGTTTGCAAGGTGGATGCATTCAGTTTTATTTTGAGCCTACCTACATTTTCCAGTCATCATCAGAAAGGTGTACTCTTTCCCTTCCTTCACCTGAATAGCTCATATTTTCCTTTGTTCAACTGCATTTGTTGGATTGTATTTAGTCTTGAGTTGACTCTGTACCAAAGATGGGTCCTTCTGGTGATGTGTTAACCCATTAACTTTTGTCACCTGAAGACAATACTAGCAAAGGTTTTGCATATTCATTGAGAATCATGTGGGTTAGCATTGATTTGTCTCTAATGTCAGAGTACATTTTGAGATGTGTTTGTGTGCTGGGATTTAAAATCAAAATGCTATGTCATACTAAGTCAGGTGACTCAAAGAAATGCTGTTATACCTTGCCAGCAATTTTCTTTCCTTCCACGTTCAAAGGGAGTAACAGTTCATTTTGATCCCAAACCATACTTATATTTATCTATATATACTGCACACATTTGTATATATTTTCAGTCTCTTTTTCTGATGTTGCAGCACTTTCTTAAAAACTCTTTTTTTTTTTTCTCCTGAAATGATATTGGGTGAATTATTTACTTGGTACATAGTTGCCTTC
>PPHD01019051.1:0-14276 GCA_002909625.1 Bambusicola thoracicus | reverse complement strand
TCAAGTAATAAAAGAAAATTTTAAGCTATTTGGACCAAATTAAGAATCTGCACTCCAACCATGCTCACAAATGCAGAGAGCACTTTTATATGTAAGATAAGTCAATACTGTTTGAAGATCAATACACTAGATAGACCTCAGGTACGTAACTCTGTGGCAAACAAAAGCTTTCCTGCTCCCAAAGGTGTCCCATTCTCCTCTTCTGAGGAAGTAGAACTGCTCCAAAGCAATTTATGCCCAGTGGTAGGGTTATATACCATGTGGCATGGTTAAAAGGATTAGAAATGAGCACACAATGAGAAGAATAGAGCATTGCTTTGTGAGAACATTCAAGCCTATCTCTGGCAGGAGAACAGTGCTTAAGTAAATGGCATTTACAAAAGGGAGAGAATACAAGACCGTAACAGGGTCTGTATTTCGACTTGAGATTCTTCCACTTTGTGGGCTGATCTGAAGTTTGTCTACTCACAGGAGTGACATTCCTGTGGGACGTCTTGCTGCAGAAGGAAAAGTCTCCAGGACTGTCAGCTCATTGGATTTCAAGAGAAACTCAGCCAAGACAGGAGGTTGCCAGCTAAAAAAACACTGACAGTGAATATGGCATCTATAGCCATTCCATTCAGCCACTGATTGCAGTGCTGCAGTTGCTGTTTGCTTCTCCCTGCACAACAAAACGTCTCCTTCACACACATAGGGCTGCAGAAAGTAAGCTTGTTTAAACACTGACACAAAGACCCTTACTTAGAGAGGGCATCTGGAAACACTACAGCGAGTTATTCACAAGGCCACAACTGGTTCCACTCTCACTGCATTCTTAGAAAAGAAGAGAAAAAGGAACTGCTGACACAGCAGATCCTCAGGCACATCAGCATGCATGCCAGGACATACAGTGAGGTGTTTCATCTCCCTTCTGAGACATTTCTAGTTTCTTTCAAAGCAAATGTCCTCTGCATGGTACTGAAATACAAATTCTGCAATAACACTGCTGGTGGGAATGTGAGAAGAAGGGGATGCCAAAGCACAGCAGCTGTGTATCAAGTCATAGACCCAAGGCCTCCAGAGCAGCTCTCCAGTGAGAGCTCAGCACTACTGCTTACTCCCTCTGCCCAAACAGCATTTGACTTTCAAAAGAAGCCTATCTACACAGGTTGCAGGATTCCCCTGGGATGCCTCATCCAGAACCTGAGTCTGAAATCTCAGCTTTCACAGGCTCTTCATGGGTCTTTCTTACTATCTCTCTGAAGCTAGAAAGTCCTTTCTGAATCTTAAAACATTTAAAGTGAAGACTGAGGACAGCTGTGCCTTCCTCTCAAGCATAAAGCTTCAGTTTTGCATTTTATAAAAGGAAAACTATTTGCTGAAAACTGTTGTTCACTCTGCTACAGATTACAGGTAAATGCACTTTCACAGATTTCAACTGACAGTGTCCTCACCCACTGCAGGCACAGGGATCTTAAGAAGATTCAGAGGCTGAGTATTAGTAAAGGTGAAGCATTCAGCCTCTACCCTCGAATCCTCTCAGTGTGTTGGCATCATTTACTACCACACAACACAACACAACAATTTGTTTACATTACATATTTGACTGAAAGTTCACAGAAAAGCAGCAGCAGAAAAATTCAGTTATGGGATGGCATAACCATCCTAAGGGTGGTTTGGCTTCTAAGACAGTCAGACAAAGACTTCCATTTCAAAATCAGAAAGGCTTTGATGGTAGAAAAAAGAGTAATACTGAGCAGGTGATGTACCCAGATGACAACCATTATTTAGGAATTACAATGCAAGTTGGAATGAACAGAAGACAGGGAAGAGAAGCCCATCAGCTCAGGAAGTTCCTAAACCATTTCCGGATTGAATTTACAAGGGCTAACCCTGGCAACAGCAGTATTTTGTAGGAGATGCTTCTGAAAAGCATCTAAAACAGCACTATTAAAGAGTAGGTTGTGCTATATATAATGCAGGTTTGCTCCAATATCACACCACAATGGCATGAGCAAATAAGACAAAAAGAACCCAACCATCAGTGAGTTAAGGCATCATCTCGTGTGACAATGCAGCAATTGAGCTGCTAGGAAGGGGGATGAGAAATGCATTCACATCTGGCTCTTTTCTGAAGTAGATACCACAGGCCTCTAGTAGCTTACAAAGAATAGCATCTTACTTTAAATATAAATCAAACCTCTTCTGAAGAAAGAAAAAAACCTCTTCTGCTAACTGTGCTACTTCTTCAGAAAGGAGTACAATTAGATCTGTCTAAAGACTTTTAAAGGATGTTTTGTTTTGTTTGATAGCCATATGAAAATTTAGAAGCTAAAACAAATCCTAATATTCTCTGACACAGAATTAGGTTATTTAAGGATAAGCCTAGATTATTCACAGAAAGCCAGGAAAACCCAACAAAAATAAGTCCCTGCCAACGTCTGACTGAATAGTTCTGAAGGGGGACAGATGAAAGAGCATTTATGATATACTTTGTAAATCTGCATTCTGTGATACAGTGTGTGAACAGAAATTAAAATTGACAGAGTATGAACTAGCTTGGAGTCCTTAGAAGTTAATTCTAAACCCAGTAGAAGTAGTGCACTTTTGATCAGACACATGTAAGTGAGGGTTCCTCCCTGTAAGACAGATCCTTGAGCAGCCCAGCAACACCTCAAGATTCAGCAAAGTTAAAATCAAACCAGAATTTGATCTAGAATTTCTTGTTAGTAAGTTAAGCCATAGCTGAAGGAAAATCTATCTGCCAGAAGATGAATGATTTATATCCATTAAGTCACCATCTCAGATATTTGCTATGCTGACAAGTCTCAACTGAGGCTTTATTTTCACGTTGGCCATCTTTAATTAGTAGGCAAGTTTTACTGCTTCATTGTCTTTCTACCCACTCACTTGTAAACAGGCCAAAGTATTGACAGTACGTAATCCTCCAAACTTAGATAAAAAGGTCTTTGACATCGACCAACTGGAGGAATTTCCAAGGCAAAACTGATCATACAGAGATGGAAAGCTTCCCTGTGAAGATATTCCATGGGAAATTGTCCTCATAAATAAGTGCCACAGAGGAGCCTTGCTATCACAGCCAAGAATTTGGTGGGTGCCACAACGGCCCACAATAACCATAGCTTCAAGTCATCTTTTCTTTAAGCCCTAATCAAGCTGCTTATTTTGTCTGATAGAAACAAAATTGTTTTTGCTTAGCAGTACTTGTCCATAAAGAGCCAAACAGTTTCCTGCACGTGCAATGGCAAACATGGCTGTAGTTTAAGTTGAAGAGATTTCACAAAGGGACAAAGGTGTGAAGGATAAGGAAGAAAGAAGGTTAAAGATACAAGATACTAAGTTTAGATTTGCTCTTATGTGAATAGTGAGAAAATGACTGATACTGTCTAATAGTTGTATCTAAATCTGTGTGCTTTTTTAATACGCTTTTATGGCTGTCTGCTTCATGCCAGTATGAGCTACAAACCATAACTTTAATAGCTTCAACCAAAGAGTTATGATAATATCAGATACTGTGGATGATGAGCAAATAACAGCAAAACTGTAATGAAAACTATGTATTTATGTCCTTGCTACTAAACCCAAAGCTATAAACATTGACAGCCCTAAGAGTAGCAGTTTCTATTGTCATTGATTAATGTCTTGTTTTGAAGAACAAGGAGAAGGTTAAAATGAGAAAGGAATAAAGAGGGCTTTTCTTGTCTAAATCTGAAAAAATTACACAGGCTATTTTAGGTGGAACATGCTTTTCTGGATCATTTTCATATAAGGCAAAATGTCTAACAGTGTAAATACAGTCAGACCTTAGAAGGGCGTTGAACTATACCACTGTGCATGTTAGCACACTAATTAACCACTGACCATGCACACTAACGTACAGGCTTCACATTTATTTCTTACAT
The DNA here is from genome assembly GCA_002909625.1 of Bambusicola thoracicus. NCBI lineage: Eukaryota > Metazoa > Chordata > Aves > Galliformes > Phasianidae > Bambusicola > Bambusicola thoracicus. The sequence goes on along the minus strand of PPHD01019051.1, from coordinate 10,374 downwards.
CCTTTCCATTAGCATAACTCTCAGCCAACAGTGCAGACATTCCCATCATGTACTCACTGCAAAGTAGAGTTTCTTTTAGCTCTTAAATAACTATTACCTCAAAAATCTTGAGGAGAGAAAGTCAGTCCAATGGCTTCCAAGCAAATCAAGGCCAAAAAAAGAATAATCAATTAAAGAAATAAAAAAAATGCAAAAAAAAAAAAAAAGTTTAAGATGGCAACAGAGATGTAGATGAAACTTAAGCAGAGGATGTTCTTATGTCTGCCACAACTAGAAAACAATGGCTCAGCACCTGGCTCCATTCACTGTAATGCTGTGTTCTCCCTTTCTCCCCAGCTACATGTTTGGAGGATTAGGTTTCCCAGTACAAGCCTTATCCCCATATCTGTTTCTGAATGGAAAAAAAGGTCACACTCTTATTCCTGTAATGCTACCACCTTCCTCCAATCTGATAAGAGAGAAGATTCACTTCTGCTGTTTCTGCTCTGATGAAATGTTCATACAAACATATGCTGAGAGAGCACAAAAGATTTGTGCAATTCTTCCCTCCAGCACTGTGACTGAACTTGTCTTTTAACCTTGTCTCTCCCTCTCACCATACAAACATAACACCCAATAACCACCCAGCAAGTCCAAAATATATTCTCTTGAGATTTTCAGCACAGAAGAGCCTAAAGGTTCTTTTTTCAATCATTTTAGATTAAAAAAAAAAAGAAAGAAAGAAATGCAGGAAGAAAGGGAAGAAGGAGCTAACTGTATCTGTATTATATGGCAAGTCTGATAGTTACTTAAAGAGGTGAGCTTGCACCTTTTCCTGGTGACAGTCACCATGCTCTTAAAACGTAGTACATGGCACTGCCTCAGTGCTACACACAGCATATTACATTGGCAGTTCATCAATTCTCCTGCCAGCCCACTGACCCTCTCCCATTAAAAAGGCATCAGCTGTTCCCTCTATTGACATTTCCCATTCCTCTTTCTCAAGCCTCAAAGCTCATCAGTTGGGGTTACACATACCCAGACCCACACCATAAGTCACTGCATTTTTCCAGGAAGCCATGCTGGACATCAGTCTGACACTGTAATTCCACAGGTTCTCTCAACAATTACTCTAACAAGCTCAGCAGAAAATTAATTTTGCTACATTAGCACAGGTGGAGAAGATGACCTTTTTGGTCACAAGCCTAATATTTTTCCATAACTGAAACAACTAAAAGAGAACCTATTTCTCCTGAACATCTAAATTATGCAAAGCTTGTATATTGTTATTTACATGCACTGTTCTTACAGTGGGATGAAAGATGCTCCATCCTATGAACCTTCGCTATGGACCTATGGCTTTGTGCTACTCCTTAAGGGAATCACTGTGATGTTTGATTTTTTTTTTTTAATAACCCAGATTGTTATTATTATTGCTGCTGTAGTTGCTAAAGAGCTCTAGGGGGAGATGTAGAAATAGTCTATTCCCTTGTGTAATGCCTGAAATCAAACCAGAATACATCAGCCTGACACTACGTGCCTGTTATTGCTTTAAAGCTAGTTATTAAAAACAAACAAAAACAATTGCTGTGCCACAGCAGATTCCACCTCCTCCAAAATGGAAGGGCAATCTAATCCACTAGTGAAATACACCTTTCAAAATCAGGACTTCTTCACTACTTTATGACTCAGGCAAGCCAAGATAACCACATGTATTTATATCCTAACTTCTTTGGTATTTAAGAAACACAAAAAGTTCCCAGCTCAAGTGAATCCCACTTGTTTACGCAGTTCTGCATCTGTGCTGTTTGCACTGGAGAATGGTACTTTTATATAACATAACAGAGCACAGAGACATCAGTGACACAGGTCAGTAGCCTCACAGAGAAGCAGGTGACTAAGACAGTGACAACCAGTAACTAGTTGAGACATTTATCTGCAATTTGGTGCTATACTCCTCTCAGAAGAGCTGGGCAGGTCCAATGGTTACCTGGAGGGAAGGGAAGATCTCTGCTTCGTGAGCAAATGAGGGCACTTAGCAGAGGGCAGCAGGACAGGCTGCAGGGAGTTCCCTGGCAGGAGCTCCAGGGCTTTGTTGATGATTTTAGAAGAATTGCACAGATGAACCTTGCTGGCCACTATTGCACCATGATCCATCTCCTTCTGAAAGGGAAGAGATAGCCAATGACGACTGGGAAGAAGGCGTGTTCTGAGGAGAATGAGATTTTAAAAGCTAGGAAATAAACAATTTTCTTGCTTACAGAAAGAAATCAAGTATGAAGTCAGTTTTAAATACTTTGAACACACTAGCAACTCCATGAGCATATGATACGGTTAGGCTGGCAATAAATGAACAAGAAAGAGGATATAAATAAATAATCAAGTGAAGCACTGAGGATAATAGCAATTCTCTGCAAACTTTAAAGAGATTGCTTCTCTTGAAGCACATATAAAGCACACAAAGCTAATCAGCCATTTAATGGACAATCCTATAAATTAAGGGACTATGGAAAGCTGGTGTTTGGAGATAAATGGATTTTCTTTTCTTTAACTTTAGGAAAGATGCAGCTGGTCTTTGTTTTTTTGAAAATAAATCATTTGGAGACATATTACTCTTCTACCAGCAGTGAAATACAGAGGAAAACACAAGCAAATAAAGCCTGATGAACACACAGCATGCTAGGTGCAGTTTAGAATGGTTTTGACAAAGGTCTAGACTTTTCAAGCAGTTTCTTTCAGATTGAGTTTTCATAAGTTTTGGCTGCTAAAACAATGTGTCAGAAGGCTCACTGCATCTATGCTACTATATATACTGCAAATATGTTTTTAATTTATATTTCATGCGCATTATAAATCTTTCAGATAAACAGTGTGTGCTTTTACACCATGGCTATAGAATTCCTACTCTACGCTACTCTTAACAGCACTTTTAATAACAGCAATACTAATCCCAGTTGTGCCATCTCTCTAATGTTGCTGTAGTTTTGACAGATACTTGTGATTTGTCTTCTGTTCTTTCAGAGGTCTGATTGCTATTTTTAAAACAGAAAGATATAGCTTGCCACATTCTCTTTTTCTGAAAATTTATTATTAAAATACATGGTGAAGAACATTTTATAAATAAAAATATACTTGTTCCTCTGATAGCAGCTAAAGGACAGTCATCCTCCCAAAGAATGCTACTGTTTAAGTGGTAGCTGAAGAATTAAGTAACAAAACATCTTTAGGAAACGTGCGTACAAATTCTCTGATCAGAATCGTTAAAGAAGTATAATTTCTGAGCTTTGGAACATGCTTTCAAGCCAGTCACAGTAAAAATCTCCTTTAGCATCACATGTTGTATAATATGCTGTAAATATCCAGGAATGCATATCTGAAACCATTTTTCAAAAGATGATGTTCAGACCCCAAATCCAGCATTGTAATTATTGGTGCACTACTTAGAAAACTGCAAGCTCACTCCTCACAATATACAGCCTACCAACACAATCCCTCCGTTAAGAAGCAAACAAACTCTGTGTACAGCCTCACACTGTGCTCGTTGCCCTCACAGGGTTCTCAGAGCACCTGGAATAACTCAACAAATCATCGATGCATCTATTTTGATCTAAGAGAACTCTACGATTTCGCCTCCTAAAAAAAAAAAAAAAAAAAAAAAGAATCATTGCTCTTTGGACCTGACACAAACACTGCTGTCTGTATGACAGTACTAGAAATTGTTCCACAGTTTCAACTGCAATTATCTGAAGAATTTCCTCTTCTTATTTTTATTTTTTTTCCCTGTGGCTTGGAAGAAGAGGTGTGCAGCTAATGAGAAGTCTGAAAAGCTACGCTAATCTCTGTGAATCACTAGCTCAGCTGCAAATATTGTTCAATATTCCTAACTACCAGGGCCACAAATACAGGTTTCCCCACAATAAATGCTTTTTTTATAATACCAGTAAGGCATCTCTAGGGAGAAATGTTATCATGAAACAGTTACGTCCCTTTTGGGATATGAGCACATGGCTGTGCTTCGTGGATTAGAGCAACACCCCACATGAATTACAGCAGAGCAACATCTCCCCTTGTGCTTTCCTCTTACAAGCAGGAGGTTTCCTGTCCTCACTCCTCTGTTTTTGAAATAGTCTCAAGCACCTCAGCTAAGAATGTGTTCCTAAGAATTGGAAGAAAATGAACAGCTGCAATTTTCTTACTTTATGGCCATCTGTCTTCGTGTATTTTTAATGAAACATCTTGGCTATTCATTCACACAAAAGTTGTACTTAATTTGTTATTTGTAAATTACCCCATTATCAGACAACATATTCAACTCTTGAGAGGATAACTAACATGACAAGATCTTTAATACAGCATGTATGCGCTATTTCACATGTGAGGAGTAGTACCAGGACTTTTTGGTGGAAAGAAGGACAAACCTTTCACAGCTGCATTGTCTTTTCCAGCAGTTTGGTTTCACAAACATAAGTAAATCTCTCCAGAGACCATTAAAATAGACTCAAAGATATTTACAGCTACATATGAGGAAAGCAGAATTCCAAATCCTCGTTGCTTACATATATTTTTACCCCATTAATCATCTCTAGAAGTTCACATACATGCAAAATCAGGACAGGATCAACCCCCATTGAGCAACGCAGGCTGAAAAACGAATTCACTTTGGTGATTCATATTTTAATTACAGGGAGGTTTTTGTGTCACAAATGCTCACTTCATCTAATTTTAAAACTAGTGGGAGCCTTAAGCAGTGGGAGGCATAGAGTGGGTAGAGACTGAAAAAGATAGAGACACAGAAAAAGAGGAGACTCAGATGAGACTGAAGGCTCAAATCATACATGAAATCAAAAGAACTTACAGGCTGAAGAAGTGGCAGGTCTATAGGAACCAGCAGGAAAAGTGTGCATGCTTTTTTAACCTCCCAAGGTACAATGAGGAGTGGAAGTCAAAAAAGGGTGGGAGCCCCAGTAGAGAGTAGAGGCCAAGAAGAGGATTGAGGCTCACTGGGAAGTGGAAGCAGAAGTTAGAAGGAAAAAAAAAGTGGAAGGCTGAGTGGGACAGGAGGTTCAAAAAGGGTGGGATACCCAATGGCTGAAACAGCGCGGGCAGTGGCAAAAAAGGTGGGAATCTCAGAGTGAGCGGACTAAAAATAGTGGGAGGCCAAGAATAGCAGAGGTTCAAACAGCAGGAGAACCAGGGAGCAGTAGAGTCTGAAAAGAGTAATTGTTCTTGATGTAATTAAGCCAGCCTTCATGGTCTAGTATTTACAGATTTATAATTCATGAGTTTAAGTGTATAATATCAGACAAATTTCCCTGTAATATCTTCCCATGACAGAGCCCCCACTTTAATCATGACTTCCAAAACTATAGAAAGGAAAATGGCAAACACATCAATGTGATATATCAAAACTTTATCTTTACTAGTGCAATAACAGCCATGGGTTTATGAGCCACTGGCTAAAACAAACAACAGAAAAATTAGATCATTTGGCTGTGGATGCTGGAATGTAATAGATGGTTCCTCAGCTGAGGTAACTGAGCACAGGCTGCAGTGATTAATGCTTGAATGCATTAAAAAGCTGGATGGTGTAAAAACCATTGTACAGAAGAGAGCAATATGGCATACAAACCAAACTAAAACAACCATAAATAACATAGGCACCCTTAAAAAGCTTTACAAATATTTATTTCGCATATAAATCTCATTGCAGTAATATCAGAAAGAGGACTTGCAGTTCTTTAGCTTATTCATACGGAACAGAATGGAAATATCACTCCAGAAAGAGGAAAGCACCTCTTTTTCCAACCCACACAAGATTTAATATAGCAGCATCTTGGCTAAACGTTTCCTGAAAACTTTGACAGTAAAATCAGGTTCATTGGCACTTGTATAGCAAATTTACAGGGTCGCAACTAATTAGGTAATGGAGAACAAACAACACAGAAATGAGTCTCACTCATAGCTTGAGATGGAACTATTCTCTGGACAGTCACAGCATTAAAAACCACAACTACATTGCAGGTTAAAAATTCTTCCATGGAAAATGTTGCTTAGTGCTCAGCTCATATAACATGGGGATTCTTGTGGTCAGAAGAACACAATTTGACATCTACTTCTAGGAAACAAATACGAGCAGTTTTCAGTCAGGCAAAACTGTTACTTCTTCAATGTCAAGCTTCATCCTAGGATGGAACCTGCTGTAGGATGCCTACCACTAACATAATACCTGCTGTTTTCTGTTCCAGTCCAGTAGCCAAATAGCACAGCTAAATAGGGAAGTACTGGGCCAAATCTTCCTGTCAATGCTCTAGAGATTAAATCAAAGGCTATGAAAATTTGTCCAGCAGTTAAACACAATTGAATGTATTTTTCCAGCCCTATGTATCACTGGCAAGCACCACGTATTCCTTAACTTGATTTTAAATTTTAAAATCTTTAGAATCTTGACATGAATCAATCCACGAGCTGAAGTGCAGAAGGCATACCACAGCTTTCCCTATACGCTCCAAATTTGCTTTGTGAAAGTCAGGCCAACTTCAAAATGAATCATTGCAAAAAGGGAATGAGTGGAGCTGAACCTTATGCTACTTGCAGTGTGGAGAACCTGGGAAAAGCAGAGGATTCAGGATGTGGCACATCACAAAGCAAAGCATAACACTCCCCTAGCTCAAGTTACGCACTGAGGGCACATCCTCTTAGCTGGGATCCGCAGCCAAAGACGTGGCTTTTAGCTGCTACACGTTACAGGGGGCTACAGTTAAAAACCGCAAGGCAACATTAAGACCACAGTTGGCTGGTACCATAAGAGCACCTAGGAAGGTAGAATTTTGTCTAAAGACTTTACATGTTTGCCCTAGTCCATCCACATCAGGCAGTCTCTGTAATTTCACCAGTAACAAATAATGCCTTAAGCCCAAATTCTGTGGTGTCCTGGTGCTTCCATATATTTGTAGAGCTCCCAGCTGTCTCTGAAAGCAAAACTGGCCAAAGTCTCATTTGAAGTCTGAAGGCTTCGCTCATAAACACAAAGCCACATAAGAATATAGCCTCAGGATTTTTGCTCATTTTATTGCTGCAAATGCTAAGAAAAGTTTAAAATTAATATCAACCAGAGTAAAGTGGGATAAGAAATAAAAGAAACATTTACTGCCTTAGATACAGGTCTATGCCCCTGACATTTCCCTATCAAGGCAGTATTGTCCCTGCGTTAGTAGCAGGCAAGCATAAAATATGCTCTTATTGCAAACACCATGAATTTTTCTGTCCTTTTAAACTTAGCTGTGGAAGGTTGCATAATATAAAAAAATAGAGAAAGAGAATTGAAGACTTTCATTCTACATAAAGCAATTACCGTGGCTGTCAGCAAGAACAAGATTTACTTGCACAGAAAGGGTAGAGAGAAAGAAATGTTCCAAGCAGTTCCGAGAGGAAAAAAAAAAAAGACAAGGTTGCAATACTTTCTGAATCCCAAATTTAATAGAGGCCATACCGATGTAAGGTAGCCTACGTAACCCCAGTTACCCCATAAGCCTCTTTCTGTACACGTGATCTCATTGAAATTAGGAAAGCTACCTGAGGATGTATGACTCTTGAGAAGATGCTTGTCTGACAGAAACTGTGTGACCAAAGAAACAGATCACTGTGCAGTACTGAGGTTGTCCCAGACAGTCAGCTGTAAAACTGGAAGCTGTTATAGGAAGTTTTGCTAAGAGACTTCTCAGAAAACTGTACTAAATCTATACACTCTGAGAGATGAGCCACAAGTTTCTCCAGTGTTTCATCCATGCTAGTAAGGTTTACCAGATAGCCCTGGTAAAGCAGATCACAAGCAGTGTGTTCTTATGCAGTGTTATTACCCAAGGAGATCAAAAGAAAGCTGTTGATCTAACTCATTCAAAGCACCTTTGATTCTGGGTGACTGAAAAATTGATTGCTACATCTCAGCCTGAAAACTTTAAAATATCCATAGACAGTACTTTGAAGTCACACTATTTACAAGATTAACTCTATGATTTTAATCATGGCACTAATATAACAAATAATCAAACAGACTCATTCAAATCTTACTACACTTGAAATTTAGGTATAACTACTACTAATATGCAATAAAGGTAATTGCTGGAAAGATCCTTATGCTTGTAAAACACTCCTGGCTGGAGAAAGTGTCTCCCAGTGTATTTCTCGGCCTGTTTAAACAGCCATACTTGACAGCTCCTGAGGCTCTGACAAACCCCTATGTAATCACTAGCCTTTCACAATGTGAGACTCTCTTAGAGATCAACCAAGTCTATTAAAGACCTAAAGATTATCTTCAAAATGGCAAGAGATAAAAAAAAGTACTGAAAAAAAAACCACCACATTTTTTACATGAAAAGACAATTGGTGTTACCAACTTGCAGAAAGCAATGCAAGCAGAACAGTAAGCACAGACACCCTTGACAAACTCCTAAAGTAGGCAAATGCAATAGAAGTCTAAGTCTAACAGACTGTTTGCTGAGAGTAACAAAAAGCACTTAGGGATTTATTCCACGCAGCATGCAAGCTGTAAGAGCCCTTAACGCTGAATTGTTAGTTATTGCAGTGGTTGCTGGTGTCCATAATTTCAAATTCTCAGCTAACCCTGATCCCTGTAGACAAACTTTCATTCTTATCACAAAATATACCCAGTGCCGGTACAGCCAGCAGGAAAGTTAGTTTCTGAAGTACAAATGCAGGAGTTAAGATAAAACCACTTTTAAATTGCTAAGGCTACTGTTATAAGAGATTGCACATAAATATTAACACCTCAACTGAGCATTTGTATTTCATATTCCTGCTTGAAGCAAGTTTTTATTGCTGAGTTGTAATTGCCTGAAATTAGCACCTTTCCCTAAAAATGCTGACAGATCATTCATCGTAGCAGTGCTGCCAGGCACATAACACAGCTATAACACTAATACCAGTCTGTTTAAACAAGAAATCACAGGAAAATAGAGCTCTGGATATTAGTACCAGCCAGCAAGCCCTACAGCAGTCTGTCCCCTTTGCAGGCCTATGAACCTCACTATGCTGAACAGCTCAACTGCCAAAGGAGGGCAATGAGCCCATCAGCTTACATTGCATGAAAAGCTATCTTGCCATGGCTTGCATTGCTACTGTGTACCTGTTCTTGAGCTGTAGTACCAATACTGCTGTCAGGGGACATCAGGTCAGTAAAAGACCAGAATTCAACTGGATGCCACAGACGAATCAAACACCCTACCAAGAACAATTTCACTGACTGCTTTCATTTTTCAGGAAAGATAATAACATGAAGTGTCATGATCACCTTGGCCTGCCACCAGCAGATTATTTTGTAGGTGTTCGTTTCTTTCTCCTTGATTCATTACACAAGAGCAGCCAACATGAAGCATCTCTTGTCCCAGAATAAACAGAAGGATGAAGGAGACTAAGAAAAGGAATGAGATGGTATCGGATGCTAACCTATTTCAGTCTTCTGTCATGGTTTCATCGGGGGTAGAGTTAATTTCCTTTGTAGAGGCTTGTATGATGTTATGCTTCGGATTTTAGATGAAAATGAGGGTGATGGCACACAGATGTTTTTGTTATTGCCAAGTGGTGCTTACACAGAGCCAGTGATGTTTCTGTTTCTCATTCTGCCAATGAGCAGGCTGCGGGTGCACAAAGAGCTAGGAGGGGACTTCTCCTGTGAAAGAAGTCTCTATTTCAGCTCATCAATTTGCTTTTTAGCCACACTGAAGTTTAGTATCAGGGTTCATCTGATTTTTCAGCTTTTGAAAGACAGGAGGAAGAGCTTAAAATCTCAGTGAAATACATAATCCATCCTTTGCCTAAATTCTTCAACTCACAACATGCTCACCACCTGCTTTACTTTTACATAGGCAGCCTGGGCTCAGCAGGGAGCAGTCTGTTGCAGTGAGCATTTCAATACAATTGCAAGGGGAAATGCTACAACTCAATCTAAAGTGGAAAGGGGGAAATATAAACGAGACCTTCTGAGAATCAAGTTTATAGCCTTTGTCAACATATTGCATGTACATGCACCTGTGCACTTGCACAGTAAGTCTTCATGGACTTGCCTTGTGGCACTGGTTGTAACTGAGGGGAATTAGCCTATTAGACAGCACAACTCTTCAACATATTTCTGCAGAGTTGGGAACAAGACAAACCAATATATATTATACAATAGTACAGTAATTACATATGATATGATATAATATATATTGTTAAAGGCCCAGTATTTTTCTAATGACCCAGTGAAAAACTGTGTAAACACAAAGTCACAAAAAGCAAACCATGAAGGTCTGAAAAAGCTATTACTTATATGGGAAAGGCTCAGCAAATACTGACCTTTCCTCATGTTCCTCATGTGTAGTATTGATGCAGTGAAACTGC